>CANUEX010092406.1:0-48399 GCA_948099535.1 Jatropha multifida | reverse complement strand
TGAATCAGTTGTATATATTTGGAGCTTTAGTTTTCTTTCTTTTGAAGTTATTTAAAGAAATATGTAAATGTATAAGATAGAATTATTTAGAATTCTTTGTAGTAATACAGTAGTAGAAAATCCGCAGTTATGTTAAGATTTATGATTATAATAACAATGATGTTAAATGTATGTAAGACTTTATGGGAATGATTGTGTTGAATAAAATAAGGCCTTGTGATAGTTTGAATCACAAAAAAAATAAACATGGGCCAACTTGTAGAATATTTTCATATAAGTGTGGTGTTGAAATCAGAGATTAGGCTTACTACGGGCCTCCGGGGCCTTAAGCTTACCCAGGTCCTAGTGCCGGTCCGGCCCATGGAAATGGGTCGTGACAGAAGATCGGGGTTCTAGTCCCTTAACTGAACATCAACCGTTAAGGGTGAGCAAACTAATAAAGTTTTTAATCAACAAAACAAATTGAATCAAATTCAATTCACCTTTTGAATCGAATCAAATCGAAACTGAACCAATTGGTTCAATCAATTTTGACCGTTACACGATTTCAATTCAATTTTAAGCTTAACCAATGGATTTTTATGAAATCGACTTGAATCGAATAATTTTTCAGTTCAAACCAAATAATCCGACAATCAAACTTTTCTTGAATTAATTGATTGAACCAAATCGAAAATGGGTCAATTCGATTAGTAAGTTTGTACATCCTTGGTGGCCATCTCATTGAAAAATTATACCTTAAATGTATTTTTTAATTTAAAATCGAAAATTAAAAAAAATATACTTAGCACTCTAAAATTCATCTAAATCTTTAAGTTGGTTAATGAATTTGTGAATGACTCTTCTATTTATACTTAGTACTATAAAATTTAATGAAATCAGTAATTTTATATAATCCTTTCAAATCAATTATGTTTTGAATAACATTAAATTTATATAGACTTTTAAAAGATAATAATTGAATACCATTAAGTTTTTATGAATTTTATAAAAGTCTGAATTGAATATGATAAAATTTTAATGGATTGAATAAATTTAAACTCCATTTGCTACAAATGAATTCAAAATGTGAAATTTATTTGTAAATTAATTATAGTAGAATTTATTTGTGAATGAATTATTCATATTTAGTATGATTAATTTAAAGTATGTAATTCAATTGACCACACATAGAAAACAAATTCATAATTGAAAATTCATTTTCTTTTGTTTTCTAAAATATCGATAATTTTATAATAATAAATATCAATTATATTTATTTTATGCTATATTTTTTATATTTTATTAAAATAAATATATAAAAAATAATATTAATGAAATTATTGTATTTAATTTAATAATGAATACATATTTAATTTGAATCTATCTACTCAATAGTAAAAAAAATTTAAAATATTAAAATAAAAGATGAAAAATATTATAATAAAATAATAAAATAATAAAAAATTATTTTTCTAAAAAAAGTTTTTGCACGGTTTCTGGTCGAGGTTGATAAATAAATAAAATAAAAAAATAAAAAGTCAAAAAATTAGTTTTGTAGAAAGAGAATGATAATTTTGTTATAAAAATTGGAAGGCTTGGTTTTGTGAAATCATTTAAAAGTTCCAACTATTTTTAATAAAATTAGCAATATCCTTGTGATATGCACGGTTAAAAAAAAAAAAATTGAAAGAATATATGTATAATTTATAGTTTAGAGATTCTTGAATGAAATTCTTTTATTATACTATTAAAAAATATTATTAAAATATATTATAATAAACAAATATGGCTGTGCTTTTTTTTATTATAGTAAAACTCAGAAGATACACATACATTCAGAGTATGAATTAAAAATATTAAAATTTATAAAATTAAATAAAAAAAGTAAAATGAAATGCGGTAAAATTTATTAGTTTGATATATTTTAGAATTAATGTAAAAATAATTAACTCATTGTAAAATTTATGAATAAATAATTTATTTTATAAATTGTATGGATCATTAAATTATTATATTATTAATTCTCTAAAACTATAATTAATCAATTATATTTAACATAATTTAATTTAATAAAAAATAATTTTTAATTTTTAATATAAAATAATAATTGTTCATATTATTAAATTCATAAAATATATATCATTAAAATTTATTTAAATTGTTACTTAACACATTATTAATTTTTTAATATTATATTAATCAATTAACGATTTAATTCAATTAATAAATAATTTTAAATTAATTTATTTTTAAATAAATATAAAAATAAATAATGAAAAATCTGTCTACTTTAAATTTTTTTTTTTCATTTCAAATAAAAAATTTAAATTTTTAAATAAATTTCACAATTTGTGAAATTCACGAGCAAGGGTTTAAATTTTAAAATCTAACCAAATCATCCTTCAACACACCCTGAGTTCATGCATTAAAAAAGAAAAAAAGAGAAAACAGAAAAGGAAAAAAAAAGGAAAGGACTTTTGAATTGTTTATGAACTGTAATTCGGTCTCGTTTTATTTTTTGCGCAATGAGCTTCAAATTTAAGTCGGTATCGCAGCCAAAGAACCCTGAAGCTAAAGACGATGATGGGAGCCAAAAGGAGAAACAGATAAAAACCTTAGATCTTGGAAATGGAAGCCAAGTCCTTTATATCCGAAGGCTTTTATCATTTGATGACTCGTGGAAATTCTTCGATTACCTCAACTCTCATATCCATTGGACCAGACCCACCATTCGCGTCTTTGGTCGCTCTTGTGTTCAGGTTCTCTCTCTAGGATTGTAATTTCTTGTTTCTTTCTGTTGAAATATCTTTGCTTTGTTCTTATTTTTATTTTCGTGGTATGTCCAATGAATTTTTTTTTGTTGGTACAATTAATGAAATTGTTCATAAATTTTGAAGGTAGAGTATGTATGGATAGGAGATTCTGTATCAAAGTTTTTGATTTTCACATTTCACTTTTAAATTTATAAAATGCTATATATAATCATATTCACATAACACAACAAGATTGTGTTAGCATATACTTGAACAAGGATGTCCCTTGCCTGGCCAGTAATACTTTTCAAGTTTAGTGTCTCAGTCCATAAGAACAATAATACAGCTGATTGTTTATATGTGTCAGTCTATAATCAAAGGAAGCTAAGCTCTTGAAAAGTTTGGATATAGCCAGTTTCTAAATGTTGGCTGTCTAAGTGTCTAGTAGTAAGAGTAGTCTTTATCACACCTGGATTGCAAATTTCTGTCAAGATAGATTTGCATCAACAAACATTGGAATTGGCTGGAGATTTTTGATATGAAACCATTGAATGAGCATGTGCATAATTTTTGTTGTGGGGTGATTCTTATTTGTTTTCTTTTTGGTACTATATAGTTAGTTGTACATTTGCAGTCCCTGGTTAATTGTATTACCTTGGCAGCCTAGGGACACATGTTATATTGCAAGTCCTGGATTGCAGCAATTGATTTACAGTGGCTATAAGCCTCATGCCTACACATGGGATGATTATCCTCCACTTAAGGACATCTTGGAGGCTGTAAGTGCTTTTTTTCCAGAATTCTTTTGCCATCATTCCTAATGATTGTCTGTCTTATGAGACTGGCATTCTGGCTTGATGAGCTCAAGTCTTTATTTTTTTTAATTAATTATTTCCTGAAGGTTCAGAGAGTGCTACCTGGGAGTAGATTTAATAGCCTATTATTAAATAGGTATAAAGGCGGAAATGACAATGTTGGTTGGCATGCTGATGATGAGAAACTTTATGGGCCGACTCCTGAAATTGCCTCTGTTTCTTTTGGATGTGAACGTGAGTTCTTGTTGAAGAAGAGACCCAATAAGTCATCCCAAGGTAGTATGGATTTTTCCCGTCATCTTTTCTTTTGTTAGTTCTCTTGTTCAAGAGGCTTTAGAATATAAAGCTGATTGTTCGACTTGGTTTTGTAATGTTTGCAATTGCTGCTTTTGTTTAATGGTTGTGCCTGCGTCATTAACGAATTTCATTGCTGCAACAACTTGCATCATAAATTCCAAAATTCCTAAAAAACTACTCGTATAATCCAGGCTTTAGCAATTTTGTAATTGAGCAGAAAGCTGGTGGAATCCATACAGTTTCTTACTGTACATTATTTTAGCATAAGAATAGAGTTTAATTTAATTAGTCTTTTGGTGTGAGCAGCAGATAGAAAGTCTGATGGTGAACCTGTTAGCAAGCGATTGAAAAAGGGTAGCCAGGTTGATCAACATTCTTTCACTCTAAAGCATGGATCACTACTGGTGATGAGAGGTTACACACAAAGGGATTGGCTTCACTCGGTACCTAAGCGTGCAAAAGTAGATGCAACCCGGATTAACCTTACCTTTAGGTATATTCTCGAATAAAATGTTTATGAGAAGAAATTTGATCATCTGTTGCCCTGTTGTCTATCATAACTACTCAGGTATTGCTGAATTTGTATGCAATCAATATGAACATAAGAAATTTTGAGTTTGATGTTTATAAAACAAAATGTAACTGACTGGACAACATTTTGACATCAATTGTTGCCAGTTTATTCGCAATAGGATTCAGTTGATTTGCATTAGTTTTTGTACATGAAAACCATGTTATTCTAGAAGGAAGGGCATGCTTAATGGAATGGAACTTTTTGATATAGTTTGCTTTTAATTTTATTATGGTTTGGACTAACAGAGAATATCTTAATTAATGAAACTAGTTACACGTCTTATTATGTGTCTGTTGGGTGGGGATTTTTGGCTTCGTCCTCAATTTCTGAAGTCCCAAACTCATCAACAGGAACCTTTATTTTTACCTCTTCTTAAAAAATAATCATATTAATTTACATGGTGGGAAGAGGTTGACCTAGAACCAGAGAGAAAAGTTGATATTTGTTTTACTTGCAATGTAAATCACTGTGCTTAAAAAGGAAAAAAAAAATATGGATTGCCGGAAAATGAAAATGTACTAATCAGCTTTACTTGGATAATTTTAGCTAGCTTTACATCAACAAAATTGCAGGTGCTGCTGCTGTCGATGAATATGACAATTGTTTTCCATTGATTGTTTATTCTCTACCCTCAATACTGTATCTCATCATCAAATTCCATTACATAAGCATCCAGAGATATTTATCTGCCTGTTTTTACAAACTTGTCATGGGTAATACTTCTCAGAATATCTGAAACGAGTGGCAGGAGAAAATGAAGTAGCAAGATCTAGCTGTTGTGTGTTTTGACCCGGTGTTGACGGAGAATGAGGCTGAGAAAAATGTACTGTTCAGACATTCCAAGGTTATATATATTGTTGGATTAGCAATTTGCGTACCCTATAATATCACTGACTTGTCTTGTTTTGGGTGTGTTAAACTTTTGCACTATGCGCGTGAGTCCGGTCGATTTTTTCACTTATCTAAAAAGCGGTAGATATCGAGTTTAAGTCTTTTTTACCACAACCTTTTCATAAATTATAACTAGTTTTTATGGAAGTAAATTGAATGCATCTCCATGTACATAATAAATTATTGAGATAAATATGGATACATTTGATACTCTTTTTTCTTAAAAAAAGATTTTAGTATATTCATTTAGATATTGAGATTAACTGTTACTAACTAGTTGTCTGTGGTAAAAGATGTCCTGTGGCAAAAAGACAATTTGCATGAAAAAATATTCATTAATCCATAAAGAACTAACGAATTAAAAACTAAATTTACAATTATTATGTATATTAAAGTTTTTTATTTTATCTTAATAATTTCCTATTTTATATCTGGATCAATAATGCTAAAGATTCCTTAAAATTAACATTTTCTTGTTTTATTTTCAAAATAATATTTTTATTTATTTTTTTAACCAACCAAAATAATTGCAATATATTGCTATGAAAGTTAAGCAATGTCCTTTTTTTTATTATTTTCAATATTTTTTGCTCATTCGTACTTGTAAATTATCTAAAATTTAATAAAAATAGTAATTTAGTTTACATAGTGGATATGCCCAAATTAATTGAACGAGTGATTTGGTGAAATTATTGTGTAACAAATAGAGAAATAAGTAATTTTAATTTTCAAATTTAGCTGTTTTATTAATTATTGGTCCACTTAAAAATGTAATAATAAAATGCCAAGCCTACGTTGTCCTGCTGAGGTGTCAGGCTCATGTATACATCCTTCGGGAATTGCAATTGGACTGTCGGAAAGCGAGAGCGATAGAGGGAGGCGTAGCATAGAACACTTTTGAGTATTGAAGGAGGGGATTTGAATTTGAATTTATTATCCAGCTCTAAAAATTTGGGTGTGATTTTATTATGTTCATGTTAATAAATTATTTTATTTATTTATAATATATTGGATATCTATAAAAAATTTTATTTATAAATAAATTATAAGAATTTTATCTTTTTTCTAAATTAATTTTAAAGAAAATATAATATAATCAAATTATCACTTTATTATCTATATCAATTAAGAATTTTCATTTTGAAATTAGCTAGATGTACAATTCTCGCATCCAGAACAAAAAAGGTTGAATAAAATAAATAAAATAGAACTTATACAGACGTTAATAAATATAAAAATTTCATATTAAATTATATATATGTTAATAAATATAAAATATTTTTATAAGTCTTACTTTATTTTCTTTTAAAAAGTAAAATAATAAAATTTTTTTTTCTTCCTAGTCCACTTATCAACTATACCAACATTATCTCTTTTTAGATAAATATTTATATTTTTTTTTCCTTAAATATGCAATTACAGACAGATAATAACATCATCGTTTCGAAAAAAAAACGTATCACCATGGATAAACAAGACAGACAGACGAAGTATTATAAATAATGTTAATTCCATATGCTTAAATTCAAAATCCATCGGTTGCATTTCCTTTTGTCGAAATCACAGGTAATCGATCTTTCCATTTGAATTTTTTAATTGATTTTCATCTTTTAATTCCTAATTTACTGCTTACTTGGCAGGTTTATTTCACAGGTCTCTCTTCATTATTTGCTTCCATGGCGGCTTCTTCGGATTCTATCAATCCTCGAGGTCTTCTCTTTCTTCTCCTTTTCGCTTTTTTTCCATTCTTTGCTTTGATTTTCAGTATTTAGTTACTTGTAGCTAAATTTCACACCGCGATCAACAGATGTTTGTGTCGTGGGTGTTGCACGCACACCAATGGGTGGTTTTCTTGGTTCACTTTCATCTCTTTCTGCTACAAAGCTCGGCTCTATAGCTATTCAGTGTAAAGAGTTCTTGATTCTATCAGTTGCTGTTTTTGTTATCTTGTATGCATATTAAATTTTGTTGAAATTCCAATTTTGATATGCAATTTGCAGCTGCTCTTAAAAGAGCGAAGGTTGATCCATCACTCGTGCAAGAGGTCTTCTTTGGCAATGTTCTTAGTGCTAATTTAGGACAAGCTCCTGCAAGGCAGGCTGCTTTAGGTGCGGGTATTCCTAATTCAGTGATTTGCACCACAATTAATAAAGTTTGTTCGTCGGGGATGAAAGGTAGACTCTTGTTCTTTAGGGAGATGTGTTTGTAATTTGCTGTTGAGTAATTACCTTTATTTTAATTTTTTTTTGTGTGTGTTTTTCAGCAACTATGATTGCTGCACTAAGTATCCAAGCGGGTATTAATGAAATTGTTGTGGTTGGTGGGATGGAAAGCATGTCTAATGCACCCAAGTATCTTGCAGAAGCAAGGTTTGTATTTTTGACTTTCTGTTGTTCGTTGAATTTCTTTTTTCACTGTCTTTGTGTTTTTCCTTTATTCATGTATTTGGAGGTGCATTGTACTTGTTGGGAGGTTCTTCATAAATTTTCTTTTTTGTCTTTAGGTAGGCATATACAAATATATTTTATTAGTATTTAGTTCATGATTCTTCCTAGTTAGGGTTGATAATTATGATAATGACATAGAAGGTCTAGTTATTGGATTTTGAAGAAGATGAATTACTGATACCAATCATAAATATCCATAGGAAATGGAAGTGGATTTAGGGGACTGTTTGCTGTACTATGATCACAAGAAAATGAAGGAAGCTAATGCTGGCCGGAAGGGGGATCTGGAGGAAAATTCTTCTTGTAAAAGTTATAATTCACTAATTTTTGCTACAGATCAACAATGAGACAGCACAAGAGTAGGTGCAATTCGGATGGATTCAAGTTGAGGCTTACTCCCAACCACATGAATCTGGTTTTGCTTCTAATAGTTCTAGTAGAAAGTGAAAATCAATTTCTAAAGTGAAAATTGTGACCATTGATAAAAGAGACAACCGAGATGACAAATTCTGTTAGAGAATTTAGGCCTCAAACTTGTTAGTCATATGAAAACCTATGTTAGGAAGAAAATGAAGGTTGAGAGAACTACAGAAGTTGGCAATTTATAAAGATCATTGGAAACTAGGAAATAGTAGTGACAAGAGTAATGATTCTCTCTGTGGAAGTCCCTAATCAAAATGTTATAATTTGTGGGAAAATTAAGGAAGTTATTTTCAAAGCGTTCTATTTCAAGCATTCTTGTCATGGTTTATTGCCACACATTAACCATATGATATACTTCTGGTTTGTATATATTGCTGTTACTGCTTCATTAATAAAGCTGAAGTATCTGAATTTTAAATGAAACAGAAAATTGTTTTCCCTTATATAAGCTGTGTTTATCTACTATCACTGATTCATTAAGAAAGCTTAAGTATCTGAATTTTAAGGAAACAGAAAATTGTTTTCCCTTATGCGAGCTGTGTTTATCTTAAGTATAATGTAGTTTTGTTTGTGGTATTGCTTATTTAATTGTTGATATACTGTTGTTAGGCTAATTCAATCCATTTACTTGCTTTTTGATGGCTGACATTTTTATTTATCCAAATTTATTTCATTTTGAGACCTATATCCTTTATCTATTCTTACCCTGATCTACAAACAGAAAGGGTTCTCGACTAGGACATGATACAATCATTGATGGCATGCTCAAAGATGGTCTGTGGGATGTATATAATGACTTTGGAATGGGAGTTTGTGCAGAAATTTGTGCTGACCAACATAAAATTACAAGAGAAGAGCAGGTATTGTTATCGGCATTCCAACTTTTTTTTTATTCTTTTTGCACCTATCTTTATGTATGACTTGAATATGTTCTGTAATATTGCTAATTATACTACTATAGCTACAAAACTGATGTTAAGTTCTCTCTGTATATCATGTGCACAATTTCATAATGCTGATTTTTGTTATGATTAACTGCTTTTTCTTTCTTTTAAAAGATAGATATGCATTACTCTACATTTTCTTACATTTTTTTACCCTGTGATAACTTATGTTTTGATGTTTTGTTTTGTTTTTGCTGCTGATATGCTCATGCTGCAGGATTCTTATGCTGTAAGGAGCTTTGAGCGTGGAATTTCTGCACAAAATGGTGGTTTTTTTTCGTGGGAAATAGTTCCGGTTTGATCTTTGACTTGTGTTTGAAGGAAATAGTTTCTTTGAATAAATTTCAGTATTATTAACCTATTTTTTCTTTGCAAGCAGGTTGAAGTTCCTGGGGGAAGAGGGAAACTAGCCGCTATCATTGATAAGGATGAAGGTTTAGGAACGGTATACAAAATGTCTAGGCTTTCTATTTTTCAATCTAGATGAGGCGTGCAAAATTGTAGTAAGATGTTATTACATTACGGACCACCTTTTTTTGGCTAACAGAGCAATATTCTCTGATAAGTTGATAAATTAGTCCTGTAAGTGCTGTACAAATCTATAAAGGTCAAGGTGAAGTATTAACTTAATCAGTTGTTGGGTCTAGCCGCTACGTAGCTTGTTCGTGGAGACTAATAGCTCCAATTTGTACTAACATGGTTTTGAGTTATCTATTACCAGATTTACTTGGTATAACATGCATTTCAATTTTTCCCCTTCTATTCAGATAGCATATATGTGCTATTTATATCAGTTTCTGGTTTACTATTCAAGCTTGGGTTTAACGCAAAACTTGATTGCAAATTTGAAACTTTTTTTTTCACAAGTCAATTGATTTTCTTCTTCCATACTTGCTAGTTTGATGCTGCAAAACTGAGGAAGCTTAGACCAAGTTTCAAGGAGAATGGTTCTGTTACAGCTGGAAATGCGTCTATCATAAGGTAAATTTCTCTTCTCTCTCTCTCTCTCTCTCTCTCTCTCGCTATCTATCTATCTATATTTATTTATTTGGTCCACTATATAAGCTACACAGTAGGTGGACCTAGAGATAAGAAATATCTGCTCTCTGAAAGAGAAGGCACCCTTCCGTTGCTGTAAAACTTCTGAACAAGTTGAGATACTAATGCCGTTTCAATTTCATCTTTCTGTCTGTGTGGGTACCGATAAGGATGTACAACCACAGGACCTGCACCTAGCTCTAATGGAATTCTGTGATCACACGATTGGCTACGAGGTAGCTATGTTGGAGTCTGAAACAAGGAGGTAAACTCCGCCAGCAGTTTCTGCAATTGAATGTCAACTTCCTGTGAAACTTGAACTGCATTAAATTCATGTAAAATTCTGAGAGAAGAGTTGTGGATTCCCTACAATTCAATTTACTGACCTTGTGTAAAGAAAGACAAGCACATGAGGGTAAAATCCCATAGAATGGGTCCCAATGTATGGAGCCAATTTGCACCCAAAATCACATCATAGTCACTTAGAGGAAGAACAAATAAATCAATAGTAAAGGAATAAGATTCCAAAGTAAGTGTAGTCCCTCTACAGATTTCGGGATTGCTGAGTTGTTCTCCATTGGCTACGTTAACCCTTAATCCATCTTGTTTATCAACCTAGGCATTTAGTTGATCAACGACCAAAGCAGAAATGAAATTATGAGTGCTTCCCAAATCAATGAGAACCAAGACATGGCTCCCCTCCAAACGCATAGTTTGATTGTTTCGAATACTAGTAATGGCATTCAAGGAGATTCTAGGCAATAAGTCTTCATCTTGTGTTTTTGCATTAAAGTCTTCTACCTCTTCCTCCATTAAATCAATCCAGAAGAGTTTCTTACATTGATGCCCGTGAACAAAAGGTTCATCACAGTTAAAACAAAGCTCTTTTTTCCTTTGTTCCTCCATCTCTTCTCTGCTGTTTCACATATCTATTTGGTCGAATCTCCATACTAGCTGATGTTTTTCGATGGTCATGGGAACTCGCAGGTCGTGAGTATAACTTGCGTTCATACAGCTTAGACATAGTCATGGATGAAACCAAATCCTTCAGTTGATGGAGCTCGACTTCAATTGCTATGGCTTCTTGTAAGCCACTAAGATACAACTGCACCTTTTGATGTTGAGTGAGGGTACCGGCTCTAGCCACCAAAACTTCAAACTTGTTTTGATAATCAACCACAGAACCAAGTTGTTTGAATTTGGCTAATTCTCCCAATTTGTTGATGCGAATTGGAGGACCAAATCGAAGATTGCACTGGTGTGAAAATTCCTCCCAAGTCGGATCAGGAACATCCTCCAACAGCTAAGCCATCCCAAGGGCTAAGCCACAACTGAGCAATTCCCTCCAAGTGATAGGATGCTAAGCTCACCTTTTCTTCCTCGAGTGTTGACAGGAAAAATACTGACAACGGCTAAGCCATCCCAAGGGGTCTTCTAGCCCATTGTAGCAAGGAAAGTCAAGATTGGTAAATTTTGGTACAACACAGTTTCCAACAGAATTTTCAGAAACTGTTGCACTAGAAATTCCTTTATCCTTGCATGTTTTCGAATGACTTTCAGCGCTTGAAAAAGACAACCCCTTCTTTGTAGATTCTAACTCGAGGGACATGACATCCATTTTAGCATGAAATTAATCAATTTTCTCATATCTGGATTGGTTGGCTTGTTGCTCGGCTAGGAGTAAGTTGAATAGTTTGTTAAGTTGTTCTTGGACTGATTCTCCCATGACTATTAGCTCTAATACCATTTTGTTATGGTGCCAGGTTATGGATTTAGTTATGGGTTTGTTAGGTAAGGGTGTGGTCCTATACCAGAGAAGACCAACTAAGCCGACCCACGAGCGCTATTCGGGTGGTGTTTGGGGTAATAGGCTAGGATTTTTTTTTTTGTGAACTATGCTTGCTGTTATTTAGGCTCTAGGAGGGAACTTAATAACCTCTTGAGACTAATGTGCTCAAAAACTGATTGGATTTGAAAGCTGCCTTTATCATTCATTTGTCTTGTTTAAATAAGTGTTTAGAGGATAACTACTCCCCTATGATTAAGGAACATCTTGCTCAGTGGAGGAACTGTTTCTACAAAAATGGAAACATAAAAGCATGAAAAGAAAGTGGAGAAATCCCCTCCTAAAATGCTGGAAATAGAAACAACTAAGGAAATAATTGAAAAATCAATAACTGCATGGTCAGTTTCCTACTTCCCCATGTTTGGACTTGCGGTTCAGACTATGGGTGAACTATTTGTAAACCTGGAGTGGTTTACCATGTGGCTTACTAACACCGTGCTAGTCTTGTGCATGTGTTATTTCTTTTTACTGCCCAACAATTTGTTGTACATGATAGCTGGTCAAGTTTTGATCCTAACTCCTATTAAGGTGAGAAGAAGAAGAAGAAGAAGAAGAAGAAGAAGAAGAAGAAGAAGAAGAAATGTTTTGAATCAAGCAATTAGCTTGTGTATTCTCTTATTAGTTTAGGGTATATAGATAGTACACAGTATATAACCTAAAAAGGAAAAATAATCTCTTAAATATCTCCTAATTAAGATTAAATATCACCCTAATATATGCACAATATTTCCTAGTTATTAGAAGATTCTAACACTCCCTCTCAAGCTGGAGTGTACATGTCATATGCTTCTAGCTTGTTATAAATATATTCAATACAAAGACCTCTAAGAGACTTTGTAAGGATATATGCTAATTGATCATTTGAACTAATGAAATAGGTAAAAATGCATCCCGATTCAATCTTATGTATGATGAAGTGACAATTTATCTCTATATATTTCGTCCTTTCGTGAAACACTGGATTAGAAGCAATGTGAGCTTGATTATCACAGATCAATGTCATCTGTTTGATGTCTCCATATTTTAACTCTTGAAGGAGTTGCTTTAGCCAAATAAGCTCACACGTAGCAAATGCCATGGCTCGTTATTATGCTTTTGCACTTGATCTGGCTACAACAACTTGCCTTTTACTCTTACAAGGTATCAAATTTCCTCCAATCAGAAAACAATAACCCGAAGTGGACTGTCTATCAAAGGGAGAACCTGCTCAGTCTGCATCAGAGTATCCAACAATCTGAGTGATCCTTGTCTTCATACAACAAGCCTTGTCTAGGAGTTCCCTTGATGTACCTAAGAATGCGAATCACTGCGTCCCAATGGCTATCACATGGAGATTGGAGGAATTGGTTAACCACACTTACTACAAAAGAAATGTCAGGTTGTGTGATTGTGAGATAGTTTAGCTTATCAACTAGTCTTCGATATCTACCAGAATCTTCTAATGGCTCCCCCTATCCAGAAATAAACTTAACATTTGGGTCCATGGGAGTATCCACATGTTTGCAATTTAGCATGCCAGTTTCTTCTAGCACATCTAGAGCATACTTCCTTTGCGAAATACGAATACATGTCTTAGATTGTGCTACCTCAATCCCTAGGAAATACTTAATATTTCCTAAATCTTTGGTCTGAAAATGGCTAAACAAATGCTGTTTGAGTTGAGAAATCCCTTCATGATCATTTTTTGTTATCACTATGTCATCAACATATACCACTAAGTAGATATATTTGTTGCGATCTCCTTGTCAGTAAAAAACTGAATGATCAGTTTCACTCAGATTCATCCAAATTGTTTCATAACAACACTGAATCTTCCAAACCATACCTTAGGATATTGCTTCAAACCATACAAAGACGACGTAAATGGTACATTAAGCCAGGCTCCCCCTGAGCAACAAAACTAGGTGGTTGCTCCATATAGATTTCCTCCACCAACTCCCCATGTAAAAAGACATTTTTGATGTTAAGTTGATGAAGTGACCAATAATTCATGGTTGCTAGAGATATGATTAGTCAGACAAACGCAATCTTAGCCATAGCTGGGAAGGTGTCACTATAATTAAGGCCATAGATTTGAGTGTATCCCTTAGCAATAAGACGAACTTTGAGACGATCAATTTTGCCATTTGGACCAACCTTGACAGTATATACCCAACGAAATCCAACTGTACTTTTGCCTGTGGGTAATGGGATAAGTTCCCAAGTAACATTAGAATGAAGTGCAGTCATTTTTTCCACCATAGCCTGACACTACCCTGGATGTGATAATGCTTTACTCACAGCTTAGGTATAGGGACATTAGATAATGAGGAAATAAAAGCATAATATGAAGGAGATAAGCGATGATGACTTAAGAAATTGTAAATAGGGTGTGGATTTCGTATTAAACGAATACCTTTTACAAGGGTAATGGGAAGTGTAGCTTCCTCTGCTAATGGCATGACCAATGTAGGAGGTGATACTAGTGAAGGTGATGAGTCATCAAGTAATGTACCTACATCATTAAGAGAGTCAATAGTAGGGTTGATCTACAAAAGGTGATGTGAATAGACTTGGAGAGGACGAGGGGTGGCTGGAACAGGAAGATTAGGGACAGGAAAAGTTGCAGAAATAGAATTCTGGTTGACTGTGTTTTTGGAGAAATATGGAGAGGTCTCAAAAAAGGTTACATCTGCAGAGACAAAGTACTTGTGAGTGACTGAGTTATAACATTTGTAGCCTTTTTGGAGACGAGAATACCCTAAGAAGATACATTTAATTTATTTTGGTTGAAATTTGTCTTTCCCAGGAGTATGATCATCAACAAAATAGGTACAACAAAAAACACAAAGAGGAAGACTATAAGGATCCTGTTTTGGAAACACTAGAATGTGGACTCTAATTTTGCAAAATAGAAGAAGGCATGCAATTAATAAGAAAATAAGCAGTAAGAGTAGCATCCCTCCAAAAACAAAGTGAAACATTGTTACTAATCAATAGAGTACGAGCTATTTCAATGAGGTGCTGATTCTTTTTTTTGGCAAATCTATTTTGTTGAGGAGTATGGGTATAAGAAGATTGATGAATTATTCCCTAAGAAGACATAAACTAATTAAAAGGGTGAGAAAAATACTCTCTAATATTATAACTATGTAACATTTTAATGAAAACTCCAAATTGATTACAAATTTCAGCACAAAAAGTTTGAAAAATAGAAAATAATTACGAATGACTTTTCATAAGAAATAGCCAAGTACAACGAGAATGATCATCAATAAAAGTAACAAAGTAATTAAAACTAACATTGAACTAACACGACTAGGATCCCATATGTCAGAATGAACAACTTCAAACATTGATGCGACTCTATTATTGATACGCTTAGGAAAAGAGACATGAGTCTGTGTGCCAAGTTGACATGACTCACAATTAAGAGAAGATAATGTAGAAAGACTAGTAGCTAATTGTTTAGACTTGATGATGTTGGGATGTCCTACGCGACGATGAAGGAGTTCAACGGAAGCAGTGGAAGTAAGTGCAACTGTGGTTTTTAGTGAAGAGAGATAGTACAATCCTTATGACTCATATCCTACTCCAATCATCTTCCCCGTACGTCGGTCATGCACAAAAACATAATCAGCTATGAAGGACACAATACAATTAAACTGCTTGGTCAATTTGCTAATGGAGATTAAGTTATATGGACATTCAAAAATAAATAATACTGAGGTTAAAGTAACTGAAAGAAGAAGATGTACTTCCCCAATTCCTTTAATCATAGTTTGAGAAACATTAGCTAAAGTGATAGTAGATGTATTTGGAGGAATAGAGAGAGTAGAAAAAAGAGTTTCATTACCAGAGATATGATCAGAAGCACCAGAATCATAATCAAGAACCCCGGGATCAGTGGTAGTGGATTTGGTTAGACATGCAACTGAATTACTAGATTGAGAGATGGTAGATGATTGTTGTTTAGCTTGTTGTTTGGCTGCTTGAAATTGTAAATATTCACTATAGTCTGTCCCAGTTAAGGTGATAGAAGTGAATGCTTGATCGGTAATGGCAGAAGTCCAGCTCCACCAGTTTGAGCCAGATGGGCAATAGATTTGCTAGTATTGAAAGACTGATTCTGTAATGGTCTACCATGCAATTTCCAACACGTTTCCCGAGTATGACCACTTTTATCACAATAAGAACAATGTGATTTGGATCCTTTGCCTTTCCCTTTCTGATAATCACTTTGCCCCTGTTGACATTGTACAGCTAGCACAAATGTCTCAATATCAGTTGTGGGAGTAATAGAAATTCTGAGAAGTTGTGCAGAAACATCTTCCAAAGTAGGAATTCTGGGACTGGTTAGTATTTGATCCCTGACAGAACTGAGATCAGATCGAAGTCCTATTAAGGCCAAAACCATGAAGAACTTGTTCCTCTGTTCCTCTTGTGTAGTAACACTATCTAAAAATGGCATAACTGAATTGAAGTCATCTAATAGTGTTTCTACTTATCCTAGGTAATTTGCCATATCTTGTTGATTTTGCTGTAGATGGACAATTATTGGAAACAACTTTATATATGTGTTGTATATCATAAGTATACAACGCCTTAGCTTTAGTCCACACCTTATAACAATTTTTTTGCAGGATTGAAAAAGATCAAGCGATTTAGGATCAAGGGAATACTATAAAAAACTACATAACTGTGCATCTATTTTAGTCCAATTTGGCTTATCAGTAGCAACAATATCAGCAGCAATTTTAATTAAATGGTCATCATAACCTTGTCCCATAAATCATAACTCTACTGAAGCAGACCAGAAGATATAATTGCTACTACCTTCTAATTTAACAGTAGTAATAGTAGGAGAAGTTGAGAAAAGAGGTTTGAAAAGATCTGGAGTTAGAGTTCCATCATTCCAGGCATGATGTAAGAAATAATCTGTTGTATGTGTTTCAATCAGAAAAGTTGCAGAAAAAAAGATCTGATTGTGCCTTGGCAGAAGAATGGAGGTCACCGGAGTGATCACTGGAAGCGGGCGACCTTGCCGGTAGTCTGCCTGATCGGAAAAGTCACCGGAAACTGTGATCACGCGCTGGAGCATGAATCGGCATCTGCACTGTTACGGCAGCACGTGAAGGTTAACGGCTGGGTTCGTGGTGCCGGAATTTCGGGTCTAAGGTTGCTGGAAGCTGCTGAATCCAACTAGAGGGGCGGTGAGAGTTCAATCTTTCAAGAAATAGGATATTTTTAGGAAGACAGATTTGAAATCTGCCGGGTTAAGTCACCAGCAGATCTGTTGCAAGAGGAGAGGAGAAAATCAAGGCCAATTATAGCTCTGATACCATGAGAAGAAGAAGAAGAAGAGATGTTTTGAATCAAGCAATTAGCTTGTGTATTCTCTTATTAGTTTAGGATATATATATAGTACAAAGTATATAACCTAAAAAGGAAAACTAATTTCGTAAGTATCTCCTAATTAAGACTAAATATCACCCCAATACATGCACAATGTTTCCTAGTTATTGCAAGATTGTAACATAAGGAAAGTTGATAGTTGCCGCAAAATGGTGTAACAGTAATTATATGCAGTTACTTTGGTGAATTGTATAATCCCATTGTAACAGGGATTCTGTTGTAGCAAACCCATTTCTGCAGGGATCTGATTTTACTCATTGATGAAACCGTATTCTTGTAACACTATATATACTTAATAACGATCAAAAGTCAGTGTGCCATTTTCAATCAGTTTAACAACTCTTTATGGTATCAGAGCCACAAATCAAGGTTTAAACACCAGTTGTTTTTTTTTTTCTTCGATCCTCACCATGGCCACTCTGTCACCATCATCTTCCTCTCTCATCCCTCTTACCCCTCATTCTGCACACCATCAAAAAACAATCGAACTCAATTCCTAATTCCTCCAATTGCCTTCTCTGGAAAACACAAATTATTCCAGTTCTTTGAAGACCAATTAATTCACCGTATTGATGGATCCAAACTATCACCCCCTAAAGAAATTGACAATGCTCCAAACCCAGAATATACCTCCTGGTATATCAAGGATCAAATTGTGTTAAGTTGGATCCTAACCTCTTTGTCAGAAACTGTTCTCTTTCAAGTTGTTGGTGCCTGCCTATGCTGCCTGGTCATGACTGCAGACCACCTATGCTTCAGGTTCTAGAGCACAAATTTGCACTCTAAAAAATGCAACCTACATGAATCGTGCAAAGTGCCTCTTTGATCAGCTGGCTGCTCTTGGTGCAACCATATCTGAAGATGATCTCATTGATCATATTTTGCGTGATCAGAGTGCCACTTTACTCATTGATGAAACTGTATCCTTGTAACACCATATATACTTGTTAATAACAATCATGTAGAACCTTGGCTTCACATCCCTTTTTCACCTATCCTGCTTTAATCCTATGGTTGTCTCGTCCTCTCTTCATCTTTTCTGTAATAGGTATCTGCATGTGTGTTTTGAGGAAACTACATGATACAATTCTAGATTAATCCCACTTTGTTGTTATGTAGTCCATCATTATTTTGACTTCATGATCAATTTGGAATGCTATTGTTGACAGTGATGGTGCAGCTGCATTAGTGCTGGTGAGTGGGGAAAAAGCCATTAAGCTTGGTTTGCAAGTGATTGCTAGGATAAGAGGATATGCTGATGCTGCCCAGGTAGTTTATAGAATGTTGTAATTTTTTTGGGTTCAGAAGAGCTGTCATTCAGAGAACTTTAGTGCTGAAACAGTAATGTCTTAACAGGCCCCTGAGTTGTTTCCAACTGCACCAGCCCTCGCAATACCAAAAGCTATTTCAAATGCTGGTTTGAAGACTTCCCAGATTGATTACTACGAAATAAATGAAGCATTTTCTGTAAGAAATTATGTTTCCAGTTTATGTTTCACCATCTTATTCAATTGTTATTTGCAAGCTATAAATGCTAATATATTTTCTGCAGGTCGTGGCTCTTGCCAATCAAAAGCTTCTTAATCTTAAACCCGTGAGTTAAATAACAACTCCATGGTTCGTTTTTTCACTTGTTTATGTACTCTGAATTTTAAGGTTGGGTTGTACTTTGGCAGTTGAATTCACTTGTAATCTCATGTTTGCACAGTTCAATATGTTGAAGTACTAACTACTACTTGTTCTGATAAATGCAGGAAAAACTAAATGTTCATGGTGGAGCAGTATCTTTGGGACATCCATTAGGATGCAGTGGGGCACGCATTTTGGTCACATTATTAGGGGTAAACTTTGGAGGCTTTACTCATAGTTTGTTGGATTGATGGTGATTTTTGGTTTTTATAGTTTGTCTAAAATACTTTTTTCTAATCTCTCTTTCTCTCTCTCTCTCTCTCTCTCTCTCTCCCCACAAGTATGTCTGTGAATTAACCTTCTAGTTTTCTTTTTATTAGGCTCTCTCTTCCCCTTTTCTCACTTAGGCTATAAACGTCCAGGAAGAGAGGCTAGCCGGTTGAGTAGATGGGAATCATTAAATTGAACTAGTTTTCATGTTTTATGATTTGGAAGCACAGGGTTAAGAAATGAATACATGATTTAATTAATTATCTTGCAGGTACTTAGACATAAAAATGGTAAGTATGGGGTTGCTGCCATCTGCAATGGAGGAGGGGGGGCATCTGCCCTTGTTCTTGAGCTCATGTAAGCTCTCTATACTTCATTAACTTTATATACTATGCACTTGTATCTTACTACAGAGCGATAATGCAACAATTTGGAGATTTCTACAGTTAATTTGTGAAATTCTAACGTTAAATGTCAGTTGAATTTGTTGAATATGAATAGTTTTTTATTGGAAGACTTGATTAATTATCTCTCCAACTTGTGAAGTTTATTGTGAAATGGGGGAAAAATAGGAATGGCCAAAGTAAATTGTCTGAATTATGAAATGAATGTCAAACCATTAGATGCCTCACTTGATCTGGCCATACGAACCCAGGCCAAGAAGATTAAGACAAGTGAAAATAGAAGCATTATGTTTACTAGGGGGAGAAACAACAGATCTGCTGATTTAACTGCTCTTGTTGTTAGGATATTTCAGAACCAACAAGAAAATAGACTTAAGATGTGTAACTTTTCCAATTGCAGTAAACTTTATAAGCCAGTTGATAGAATGATCCCCTTAAATATTCTGATCACCCATTAATTTATCTTCAACATCAGAATTTCAAAAATCATTTTGCCTGTTATTATTACTAGCATAATTTGTTTTCCTTTGGCTTGGCCTTCCGTTGTCCGTTACATCTCCCCCTGCCAGTTATTCCATAAATAATAAAACACTTCCATCTTGCAGGTCAAGTCCAACAGCGCGACGGTCTTCGTTATGAACAAAGTTGTTACTCTTACTCTTACATCAACAGCATATACTTTTGTGCAATTGGAAGATGTATAATAATATATAAAGGTAACCTCTGATTTATGTCTTAAAGTAAGCTTTTATAATTTTGTTTGGCGTTCTGATAGTGTTAGTATTTATTACCTGATATTGTGGATAGCAAGTTGACTGAAAAGGACCGGTGATATATAAAAATAGCCAATGCAATGCAACTTGTCAGAAGGTTTGCTTGAAGACTGTGTTAAACACAGGAATAAGCTAATATGTGCACCTTCCTAGTCATTACACATTTAGGCTCTTTTTGTTTTAAAGAACAAACAATATTTACATATGTATATGTATGTTTTAATTTATGTATGAATTGCGAATATGGAGAAGCTTTGGATTTGAAACAAAAAATTGAATAATTGGCCTTGGGGGTATTCAATTTAGGTCCTATTTGACAATATTGTTTGTTTTAGTAATATTAGCTGTTTTAATTATTGTAGTAACTATCAGTTTGCTTTAGTAATTTTTTCATGGTTTGGTTGCTCTTTTCACTTGTGTGAGCTGTCGGATATTTTGAGTTGGAGTCCTCTTGACTAAAAGAGGCTATTGTTCATTGGATCTCCTAGTGAATAAAAAATAATTATTAATTTCACCACATTTTTCAAGCTGCCAGAACTTTTCTTATTGCTGATTCAGATTCTTGATCTATTTTTATTTTAGCAGCAAAAAGAAAAAATAGTGGTAATCTTGGTTGGTTTGAGTAAAATTTTTTAACCGGATTCATTTTTTAAACGAACTTTCCTAAACTGTTTCAACCGAATTAATTTCCATCATTAATCAAACCAAAAGAAAATGAAAACTCAATTAACCAATGGAAATTTAACTGAAATTTGTGTTAATCAACAAAATAAAAATTCTCCGAATTATTTATCACCATTTCATCAAAATAAAAATTGAAATATTTTTAATTTTTAATTTTATTATCCATTTAATTAAAATGATGTAGTTTTGAGAGTGATCAATTTAAATGAACTTGGTTAAATTAAATTTGAATCGAATTTTTAATTGAACATCAAAATTTTAATTTTCTTTAATCGAATTTTCAATTGAACATTTATTTACCGAGTCGTGGAATGCGAACCACCTGATTAATAAAAAAATAAAAATATATTGTTTTATGTTATGCCTTAACATGATTATATTATTTATATATGCGAATGATCTTTGTTTGCATTGAATCTTATTCTAATCTCCTTCAACTTGTACTACAAGCGAATGAAATGAGAAACTGGAGATCCGTATTGAAATTAAAATTAAAATTTTAATTCTGTACTGCGTTTGCCGGGAGTCGAACCCAGGTCTATTGCTTGGAAGGCAATTATCCTAACCGTTGGACTACAAACGCAGGTTCTATTGTTATCCACTCTCTCTATTGTTTGCTTCTTGCGCAGAAGTTGAGGCAGTTTCTGTGAGTCATGCTATATTTACAGTAAACCGTAATAGTCTCCAAAAGAAGCGGAAATATTAAACGATATGAATTAGCTTTTTGTAAAAGCATTCCAATTCTTTCAAAATGCCTCTTTTGAATTAGATTTGAATACAGGTTTTGAAGCATGCAAGAAAAAATTGAATTTACCCATTTGAGTTTCATTCAACTAAATACAATTTTTTTATTAAAACTGTCATTTATACCCTCAATTTTGCATCTTGTCACAGTTTCGCCTTAAAATCAATTTAATCTCTAGATATCCTATTGTCAATTTTTTTTATCAAAATTAAGCAATATAATAATAATATCTATGGGGTTCACAACCTGATTTTGAGTTCAGTTAACCAAAGAAGAGTTAAATGAAACTCTGCTTTGCATATTAATGAAGAAAAAAGCCCTAACCCTAACCCACCTGATGCTTGCCATTTTTCACATATCGGAAAGAACACCATCGGCGAAAGCGCCGCCAGTGGCGTCTGCTATAACTAGAGCTCCGCCGAGTAGCATAGAGTTGATGATTTACCCAAACCAAGATACATTATGTATCTTAAAAATAACAAAATGGGGAAGTCGTTGTTCTTTTATGTGGATAAATAAGTGGGGAGCTGGTGTAATAAGGTTCCTTCCTTTCGCTTTAATGCATATTTTTGTATCTTCTAACAGCACGGTTGTAGATACATTGATACTCAATCATACATTTGTGTTTCAATCATGCTAATTTATTATTACTAATTAATAAAAATAATTATAATGTACCACTTGAAAATTAATGTAATTTCTTTTTTTGTCTTTTGAATAACAAAATCCTATTTTTATAGGCAGGAAATATACCATTAATAATCACGCAAAATTCGCAATCTCTGCATCAAAAATAGTATACAGAATAAAGACCAAAACCTTAACCAAACCAACTTCTTTCTTTAAGGAATTTCTTTGGATCCAACAAGTTTAGAGTTTTGAGACAGAGGAAAGAAAAAAAAACAGAAATATCAACATTTCTTCAAAAATCATTCACCAGCGAATTCCTTTTAGGTACTTTCTTTGTTTATATTTATATTTTGATTTAATTTCAATTTATATATGCAATTCAAGCATATCAAATTAATTGATTATGAAATATGTTTCCTCTTCTTGAAATGATTAATTGTTCATTTTGAAATTGCAGGTAAATATTGAAAGAGAAGGATTCAAAAATGGTAAACATCCGTTCAAAAGATTCACAAAAATCAGGATCTCCTCCGAAAGGCGAGGTGGGGGAGATTGACACAAGAGCACCCTTTCAATCAGTTAGAGCAGCTGTTAATTTATTTGGTACAGTAGCTATTCTCAGTAAAGATAAAGAAAAACCTACAGCCAAGAGAAAACTTTCTTCAGAGGTATATATATATATATAGATAACATCATATATATCATCAAGTTTTACTATATGTAACGCTGTGATCACCCGTTATTAACTATGATATAAAAGTTCAACCCCAGAATATGAAGCACCTCTTGATGGAAAGCACTTTACCATCTTTTTGGATTTATCCGGTGCGGATGGTTTCTACTGGAGAAAAAAAATGATATTACGACAAATAATGAACAATGGAGGGCTGGCTTACTTTATAATGTAGTCGATTAAGGGTTGATATTCTAACAAATCTGTTTATTATGTATATATATATCAACTGTGACATTTAAGTTTCAAGACCTCAGGTGCTTTTGCCACCAGATTAAAAGATGATTACGTTTTTAAATTAAATTATACTTTAGTCCTTGAAATTTTAAAATAAATTGAACTTTATTCTGTAAATTATTAAATTTCACACCATGTTAGTGTCTACTCCAGCAACATTCAATTTCATGTACTAATTTGCATGGCATGCAGAATATGTTGGATAAAGAGACTCAACTATTGTTAGTTCAGAGAGAGGTTGACAAATACAAGGCAAAATTTCACATGGCAGAGACAGCAAAAGCCAAAGCAGTTGCAGAGCTTCAGAAAGCTAAAACAACACTAAATGATTTGACTTCAAGACTCAAAATAGCCAATGAGTCAAAGCTATCAGCTTTAGAAGCTATAGAAACTGTGAGGAAGCAAACAAAAAAACTTGAAGTAGCAAAATCTCAGAGACATTTAGGAAATGCAGGCCAAGAATTAGAAGAAGCAAGAGACCAATACATGAAAATTGCAACTCAACTTGATATTGCAAAGCAAGAACTTACAAAATTTCGCCAAGATTTCGATTCTGTAGCTGAGACGAAAGCGGCTTCATTACAGCAAACAGCAGAAGCAAAACGCTCGATGAACATAAATATAGAAAGAATTAATGAACTCTCGAAGCAAATTAAAGACATGCAAGAATCAGCTCAACAGCTAAGAGCTGCCTCTTTACAAGGTCAGGGACAAGCAGCAAAAATGGTAGCAGAAAAAGAAGCTCATATACAAGCTTGTAAAACGAGTAAACAAGAAGTTGACAAGAAAATAGTGGTTTTGAGGCAAGAATGTGATGAGACTGCAAATCTTGAAGCCAAACTTGCAGAAAGAACTGAAGAAATCCAAACTTTACAAGATGAGATGCGAAAAGTACATGCTTTGGAAATGGATAAGGTTAAACTCGTTACTGCTGAGCTTAATGAAGCAACAAAGAGACTGCAAGAAATTGCTATGGAAGAGAATTTGCTTCGAAATTCGGTTACTTCTATTAAAATGGAGTTAGAGGATGTGAAAAGAGAGAGAATTGAATTCGTAGAAAAGGTACTTGATAAATTATCATCAGAAGCTGAAAATGCAAGAAAAGATGTAGAAATGATACGTAGTGATATTATTAAATTGAGAGAAGAAAGGGAAAAGGCCATATTAAAAGTTGAAGAGTCAAAAGAAAAGCTTGATATTGTTTTGGAAGATCTTGAAGAAGCAAAAATAGCAGAAAAGATCGTTCATGAAGAAATGAAAAGCTTGTCAAATGAAAAAGAAAAAGCCTCTGATAATAATATGGTAAATATTACATTGGAGGAATTTGAGAGTTTAAAAAGGAAAATGACGGAATGTGAAAGTGTAGCTGAAGCAAAAGAGGCAGAAGTTAGAGCTAAACTCGAAATAATTAATGAAACAAGAATTATAGTAGAAAAAAGATTAGAAGAAAATTCAAAATCAATTGAGGAACTGAAGGAAGCAACAGAAATTGCTTTGAAATCTGCAGAAATGGCAGAGGCTGCACAAAGTGTGGTTGAAAGTGAACTTAGAAGATGGCGTCAAGGTGCTTAATTAAAGAATTACTCACATTCTAAAAGATTAAGATAAGATATTAGGACAACGCCAACAATAGTAGATTTCAATTTTCATCTCTAAATTTTTAATTCTTTCTTCCTTTTCCTTTTTAATTTTCAGAACTATGTTACTGTTCATTAATTTTAAGTGTTTGTGTTGCACTGATGAGTATGATGTGATGTAACCAATCATGGAAACAAAGAAATAATAAAGATTCATCTGAGTTTTTGTTGGATATATATATACTATCAGCCATGCATGGTTAAAATTTTTTTAAAAAATTCAAAATAAATAATATAATGTATATAGCTTGTTGACGAGTAAAATTTTTTATGTTATACTATTAAAATATATAAATAAAGTTAGATGAAAAATAAAAATACACTCGTGATTTTCTAACAATGAAAATGAAAATCAGTAGATAAATATGTATTGAAAATAATGAAATTTATAAAGATAAATTAAAAATAAAATAAAAAGAGAATTAATTAATTTAATACTATAAAAAAGTAACTCCCAACATCACTAAAATCTCTAAATTAAGTAATTCATTTTAGATATGATAAACTCCACCATGTTTAATACAATTTAATGCAAAAAATAAAAAGATTTGATCAACTACAAACTTTTAATAATCTGTGAGTAACTTGATTTAAAAAGATTTCATGCTCAACTACAAAATTCTTACAGGAACAAGCAAGATTTATCACTAAGATAAATCTTCATGAGTTGATATTTGATCCTTGCAATACCCCTTGTTCCTTAGATCTTCATGAGTTGCTTAATTGATTTTCCTTTTCGTTTCCCTTGTGATCTATATCTCCCTCCTGTTCTGTTTTCCCATTTGTTATTGTCTGCTCTAATCTCTTCTTCCTTGCTCCTTTAGGGTTTCATTCTATTTCTTTTTATAGGGTGCATGAATCTTCTTCGATAAGCCTCTTTTTGTGTTTATTGATTGTTCAATTAGCGTTTTGCCTTGAAGGATGGCGTCCTTAGGAAGAATCGATTTGTCTTTAAGCAAAATGTTAATGAATTGGTGATATTTTGGGCTATTTCACTTTGACATTCCTGAAATTGCTTGTGTTCACATGGTTGCGCCTTTAAAACGATTCTCAGAATTGTCATTTGCAAGCCACTCCACCAAGGTCATCAGACAAAAAGGGAAAAACTCCCTATTGAAGTCCAGTTTTGAGTCATTTTGCACCTGAAAAGAAAATTCAATGCATTTTCTTAGCAGAATTTACCAAATTGAGCAAATTACTAAAATGTGGGACTTCGTTCTACCCAACGTGTATGAAATGCAACTAAATTCCTACTGAACATCATTTAGTTTGTATGCATTTTGTGCTATCATCATAGCTCTGATTGACAGTACTACCAACTCCAAAGTCAATCTATGAGGTCCTTTCCTTAAGAGTTTTATTGAAATTATGTTGCAAAAGCAGAAATATGATGAATTTAGAGGTATAATAAAAAAATATTTGATAAATTACTTTTTAAAAAAAAAATTCATAAATATAGCGCAGAAGTAATGGTTACAAACCTTGCCATCACATCGCCAGACCTCTACTCTATGTACTTCTGCCTATTATGGTCTGAATGTATGTGAATATCTTCTTCGCAAGGAAAAGTATAAGCACAAGTTCTTTAACCTATCAAGGACTTTAGTGGAATATATTTACATTGTCTGAATAAATCATTCATTATTATAATTATTCAATTGTATAGAATTATATTAGACAAATTAATCATCCTTTGAATTTTATAATGGATATGGATTTCCCAGTACGCTTAGATGAACAAACAGCCTCCCTATCAGTCTCATTACACCTATCATTTAGCTTGGTACTCCAAATCATTCCATGCTTCTTGCCATTCTACCAAATTGAATCTATAATGCACCTTAATTTTTCTACTTTGTTGCGCATTCTATTTACTAACCTTTATTGAATTGAAATAATTTTACAAACTGACAATATACATTCAAGCAAAAATGAGGAGTAACATTAACCTAATTTTGAATGCAAGGATTGATTTGTTAGTTTTACTCGAAACTCATCTTAGTAAAATATCTTAGAGGTCACTTCAACATCCATTTAATCGTATCACTCTTCGTCATCCAATTGCTTCAAGATTGTTATGACCTGTGTTTGCGCCATCTTGGGAGGGCTCCATCCTATGCTAATTATAACTATAAATAAATTAAATATACAAAAATACAATTTCTAATTCACATAAAATACCAAAAAATCTAACGCAAATGTATGCGCAGAGGAGAGTACCTCTATATCACTGAGTATGTTAAAGATTAGGTCAAAAGCTCTATAAATCAACGTGACCATATTTATTCTCGGCATGCCCATGTCGAGCCCACTGGCAATTCCACTTTTTTCGCGTGATCTAACTCAACAAGAAAAACGCAATTTAGAAACGGATTTTTCCGTTTCTACATAATAAAAATTGTTGCTAAAAGATATTAGAAACGGATTTGTCCGTGACGAAAGTTGTCGTTTCTAATAATTTTAGAAACGGATTTCTAATCCGTTTCTAATTTGGCAACGGATGAATACGTTTGAAATATTCCATCAATCCGTTTCTGATTTCACACCCATGGAACGAATTTCGTTCCTAATTCCGTTTCCAATAAGTTTCTAAAACCGTTTCTCAATCTGTTTCCATTTTGTTTCCCCATCCATTTCTAAATCTGTTTCCGTTCCGTTTCTAAATCCATTTCTAAATTCGTTTCTATTTCATTGCTAATCCGTTTTTCATTACGTTTCGACTTTATTCATCCGTTTCTAATTTCCGTTTCTAATCTGTGACAAAAAATAAAAGCGATTCCGTTGCTAAGTCCGTTTCTAAATCCGTTGCTAATTTACATCTGTTGCTAAATCCGTTTCTCATTTTTGGTTGCCACTGACATCCTTCCCTATTCCGTTTCTAAATCCGTTTCTATTTTTTTTGTTGGAAAAAATCCAGCATTTTCAATATTGTAATCCTGCCCTGTTTGTAATATTTCAATTTATACATTTCTAATGAAAGTAACTTCAAATCAAACAGAAATGTCAACATAAAATTAAAATAGTTCTCTCAAATGTCAACAACTCAAATATCAAACTACTCAAATATCAACAACTCAAATATCAACAAGAAAAACACAACATTCAAAGTCTCATAGCTAGTAATAAATTTATGTTCTCTAGACCAAATGAAATAAAGTTTATTTAGACAGTACCATCAGAAGGAATATCAGTATGAGTATCTGAGGAAGACTGTGATGTAGGATTCTGTAAAGTAGGAGCTGGCGAAACTGTTGGTGCCAAGTGAGTGCGAACAAGCTCTGCAACTTGTTGTTGTAATTGTTGCTGCAACTTCTCTTGCATCAACTATTGTTGCTGTTGCAACTCTTATTGATATCGCATCTCGAACTCTCTCATTCGTTGCTCTAATATCGCCTAAATTTGAGCATCAATATTTTCACCACCTTGTTCCTGAAAGCGAGATGTGGCAGAAGAGCTACAAGTGCTAGAGTTATCAAAGAAAAGTGATGCTTGTGAACCAAGTCGATACACTCGCTGCTTCTTGACACCGCCAACTTCTTGCAGGTATATCTGAGTAGCATCGACTGAGTGTGGTTGACTACATCCCTCTTCAGCTTGAGATTCAATTTGAACTTTAAATACCACAGCCTTCTGAAATGATTATTAATAAGTAATAATGTTAAGTACATACACTTAAATTGGTGAAATATAAGAAGAATAATAATTATTTTGAATCATTATCAACTTACAAATGTATTCTTTGACCTTTGGTCCACCAATAACTTATCTTTCTTTCTAGTGTGTGTCACCTCCAAAACCGCATGTGGAAATGGTCGTTGTTGTAATTCAGCTTCCTAAATATTAACCATAGTTAGTACATTTTCTTGAAAAAAATAAATAACTGGGCATTAAATTTAATTTGTATTAAGAAAAAAAAGCTTTACCAAACGTTTTACATGTGTTATGTGAGGGATGGAGCCTCTCGTATGTCATGAAGGACCAGCTCCTAGGCCACCAGTCTCACTTAGTCGACTCTTGGAACACTTTTCAGATTTCGCTTTAAATTTCTCAGTCTCCCAATGTGGCTTCCAACTATTCCAAATATCATTAGGGATATATTTGGGCTTATTCTTTCGCCATTTACCAAGCATGCCCCTATAGCGTTCTGTAGCCTTCTTACTCCAAATTTTTTTCACAGAGGCCTCAATCTCCTCATCCCACATATAATGTTTCTAAATCCATAAAGAACCACAAAAAAAATATAAATTCATAAAATAAACATTGTATTCTACTTTTAATGTAGAAGTGCTATAATATCTTGAAGAAAATATACTCAAGGAGAGGAAAAGAATAGAATGTAACACCTTAAACTCTTTCCAGTAAATGTCCTTTGTTTCTTGAGGCACGGACTTCCAATCGTGACCCGCAGGATCCAATTTCTTTATGAAAGATTCAGTAATTTTCTTGGCAAAAGTATATGGCTCCAAATTGAAACAAGTAAAAAGCAATCCATAGTTTTATGTAAGTAAAAAACTTTTAATTTGTAAAACCAAATTATGTATTCATAATTATGTGTTTGAAAAGAATATACTAACTTGTTTCCTATAAGCCGAAGGACTACTTGATTGCCTCTAGTTGCAGTGGAGGCAATTGAGGATCCAATACCTTATGTTGGAGTAGTTGGGGTAGATGATGATAACGATGCACTGGTGACTGGTGTAGAAGTAGGTGATGGTAGTAATTGTGGTAGTGGTGCTTGTGGTTGTGAATCAAAAACTCTCTGTGCTGCTTGCTGTGGCTGTGAATCTGAAGCTGGTTGATTTTGAGCTCTCCGTGAATGTCCACTCCCACCTCCCCTAGGTGCCATTGCAATGTACCTACATTGCATTATTAGTAATGATCCAATTATTAGCATGAATTGTGTTGAGATTAAAGAATCAACAGAACAAAATTGAGAAAAAGTGAAAAAAAATAGTAATAAGAAGTAGTAACTCACCAAGTTCCAAAGTTTTCTTGTAGCTCTTGCTGCTGCCATAGTTAGGAGATGTTATGAAAAAAGAGAAAAGCAAGTATAATATAGTAGAAATCTTAAATTATACATACAAATAACAAACATTAATTACTACTATTTTAACAAACATGAATTATAAACTACATATTAAATTATATTATATTTGTACAAAAGTAAAAAAATTTCATCATTCATTTAAATCCTATTACATATTTTCGTGGAAGCAAATTTCTATATATTTAAATTATTCATCCTCATTCATCAGCACTACCATCACTTTGCTCATCATCATTCGATTATGAATTAAGTTCTACATCATTATTTGATTCCTTATCATTTGATTTAGCAACCTCGAAGGCTAAATCGATGAATTCACAATTTGGATCACTAAGCAAAATAGTCTCATCGTCGCCCATAACATCAAATGGAATAGCTTCAATATCATCTTCCTGCAATGACTCAACATCTGCTGGTTGTGTGGTTGTAGATCAATTTTTAATACTTGAATTACCAATTAGGGAAATCCAATGAGGACAAAAGAGGGTAGAGGAAACTAACAAGTGTTAAAGTAGCTAATTTTGCCTTTATATAGAAAATTCCACTTCTTCAATCTCTTATTTGTTTGCAAACATTTAGGCTAAAGAGAATGTGCATTTCCATTTTTTAGTTGGCTTTACTGATGTGCTTGTTAAATATCTTAAGTTCATCAGTTTAACTCTGCTACACATTTGGTTTATGGTGATTAGTGTTGTATTATTGTTTGGTTTTATACATGTAATCAGGTGTTTTTTACTTAATTTATTGATTAGGCTAGGTATGTTCATTTTCTTTATTTTTCTATGTATTTTTAGGTTACAAGAATTGTGTGTATATATATGCTAAAAAGATACTGAAAACCTCTAAACTAATTAGATAACACTCTGTTTCAAGCTTAAATGGAAGTCTGCCATTATAACCTGGTAATGTCTCCACAAATTATCGTCAAACAACAACACTTAGCAGTAACTTGAAGAAAACCCAGAAACCAAAAAATGCAGAAGCCACTTGAGGCAGTCCTTTTGCTGCCACATTTGAATTTCTAACTATGATCTATTGAAGTTCTTAGTTATTACCAAATTTATTTTTTCAACTAGTAAAAAAAACCAGTAGGAGGCTCATAAAAAAAGACAAGTAAATGCCTACATTATTTTTTCAACTGCAGTGACAATCCACACCAACGAAAAAAAAAAAGTAACAAAACTTACCGGACCAGAAGAAGCAACGAAGCAATGAAGAGATGGCGACCTAGCGATGAAGAGACGGCGATGGAGCTCCTTCTTGGCCTTCGCTCCTGCAGGCGGTGGTGGAGCTGCTTCTTGGTCACCGCTCTTGCACAGAAATAGAGAGAGGGAGCGATATGTTGCTGTCGGTAAACACCAGATGGAGAGACAGCTTCGTTGTTGCCAATGGTGGAGGTCGTCGTGGCCGCCAATGGTGGATGTCGTCGTGGCCGCCAATGGTGGATGTCGTCGTGGCAGGCGGTGGTGCGCAGAGAAGAGAGACAGGAAGAGGAGATGGAGATAGAGACTAAGAGGAGATTTTGACCTAGAAGGAGGAGGAGATTAAGAGGAGAATGAGAGTTTTTGATTTTGTGGTTACAATAGGTCTGCAATTTCATGATGTTAGAAACGGACTTCATATCCATTTCTAATATCATGAAGCATAAAACGGCGCCATTTTGCCTTTTTTTTTTCGAGCGTCCGCTACTTAGAAACGGACAGGATATCCGTTTTTAAAAAGAGGCACAATGAAACGACGCCGTTTCATTCTATTTTTTTGCTTACTAGATTAGCAACGGACTAAATGTCCGCTTCTAAAATCCATTTCTAATAAATTGGAACCAGTCCTTATTCAAATAGCAACGGATTTTTAATCCGTTGCTAATTTTCGTTTCTAAATCATTCCTAATTTATGTGCACAGTTTTCCGCCAACTTTAGCAACATATATTTTCGTTTCCAATATGTTCTTTTCTAATCCGTTTCCATTCCGTTTCTAATCCGTTTCCAAAAATGGCAAAAGGTGTGAAGTTATTTTCCATTTCTAATCCGTTTCTATTTAGAAACGGACGAGTCCATTTCTAAAACTCCGTTGCTAATTTGCATTTTTCTTGTAGTGTAATTAACATGGTCATATCACTTTGCAACATGCACGTGTTCTCTAAGATTCTTAAGAATTCTATTAGAGAAGATTGTGGTCTATTTTTAGCTTTAAATTTGAGTTGCATATATTTCTTCATCTTTTTATGAGAAGAGGACAAGACTAGAAGGAAGTACCATAGAGAAACTACTACCACACAAGAGAATAAAAGGAGGATGAACAACAATAATTAAGAGCTGAAATGGAGAGGATAACTTCCTTATTTTCTTTCTTTCTTTCTTTTTAAGATAATTCTTGTAAAAATAATTAAGATAGTACTGGTTAGGGTATGTTTTCCCTTTAATCCTTTGATTAATTATTTAAACATTTGTTATCATAATGTTTTGCAATTTCACTAAAGTTATTTTGGATAAATCTCTTGCTATGAACTAATTAACTTGTTCTATGGGTATATGGATATTCCTTAATTGAATTGATTGGTTTGAATAAATGTTGTTTTCACTAATTAATTGAACTTTTTTGTTTCATTTAGCTAAGATTTGGCCAACTCTAGTTTTAAGTTAAATGTTAGTTAAGGAACTGAGAGGAGAAGATTAATATGTGGTTTAATAATGTGATCAACTAGATAGCTTATTGATAACCAAAGCATCAACTTGATTTTAGGCTTATTAGGTTAGCTAAGTGAATTTGAGAGAAATACCAATTAACTTATGAATATCTTTATAATTGAGTTAATTATATTGTAAGATATCGAAATATTGGCATTCATTTTATGAACGCCTAAATTTTACACCCCAGATATCCAAACGAAACTTAGAAAGACCATCAAACCAGATTCAAACTAATTGAACCAAAATTGGTGTAAAATATAATGATAAATTGCAATGATTTGCCAAGAACTCTTTCCTAGATCGAATTTTTGAGCAAACTTGATACCAATAAAATCTAGTCGAAGAGAACTTTCGACTGATATATTACAATCCAAAGTTAGAGTTGAAATGACCCACAAACTATCCATATCAAGAAAAATCAAATCAAACTAGTTAGGGCCTTGACTGCTTATATATTGGCGACTGACTGAGCAAGCTAATGGTCACTGCTGAGGCCAGGCAGTTAACCACCAGTGCTTGACCGATGATCGCCCAAGCACAATGCGGTTTGTGCACTGAATCCCATGTTGAGAAACATGCCAATCCTCCTTCACTCATTTTCCTATAAAATGAACCACCATTTTCACTCCAAACAACCGATCACTGTGATTCACATTCTAGAAATTTTAGTAGAAATGTTCTTTCAGATTTTTAACTTTGTTCTCATCTCCTACTCTTTTTAAGCATTATAAATGGACGAGGCATACTCCATCGAATTCAGTTTTTCCCTAATCTATTTTCTTCTTTTGGAGGTCCTCTTCATGAGGAATTCCACTATAATTTAAGGATTTTCCTCACATTTGTTTTGGTGCCTCTTTGGACATCCAAATCATTATTAAAAAGCCGCTTCAACGGTAGTTCAGAGCCGCTTTGGTTATCCAAAATCATCTCTTATATATATTTTTTTAAAATTTAAACTATTTCTAAGCTGAAGCTCTAAGATAGAAAGATTCTAAGCTCGTCGACCCTACTAAGGAGGAGGAGCAATGCAACACGAAAATGCCAAAAGACTAAGGTATGATCTTCAATTCCTTTCTTATTCAATTAAATCCTTTGCTTTATTGTAAGCTCTTTTTTTCCTTTCAATTTTTATCAAATTAGCAATGGAAGTCCAAAACTTGATAATTGAAAGATCAAATCTTTTCTAAGTAAAATCAATCAACCTCATCTCGTGATGGGTAGAACTGCTTGATCCTAAGTTCCATTCGAATGGATAATCAGGTAGGCTACGAAACTCAAGCTACAAATCAAATTATAAGCAAAAAGCTCTCTTTTGTCATTTTCTTCTTTTTTCTATTATTTATTTTATCTCAAAGACGTATGATTGTATTAGAATCCCTAAAAAAAAAGACTAAAAGCAATACTGCTTCCTTTATTTTGGTTAGTTTAATTACTATTGCTTTCTTTGTCGCTTTCTTTTATTTGCTTTATTAGATTATCACCGTGCATAATATTTTATTTCATCTCAAATCTCTTTTAATTGGATAAAATGTTAACTTAAATTGATAGACGGTTTAAATCGAACATCTTCCCACTCTCAATTAGCTGATATTCTTACTAAGCCATTGCCCAAACCTTCTTTCGAGTCTTTTGTGCTCAAGTTGGGCCCATTCTCCATATGCCTAACGCTCCTTTGTTTATAATATATTTACCGCAAATTGTCAGCTTTACCCCTTTAAGTTTAGGCCCTTCAGGGATTTGATGGGCTGAGCGTTTGACTCCAGCATCGACTGTTGGGCATAGCTATCTGCTATAGGAGGCCCAAAAATACTTCAGGAAAGACCTATTTCACCTCTAACAAACAGTACTGTACTAGCTGCAGCAACGGAGGACGGAAGCTAGGTTCTTCTTTCATCCTTACCTCAGTGCGGCTACAAAGCAAACACGTTAACGACTAATTCTTCAAATCGAATAACAGTAGCACATAAAATCTTGTGAGTAATTTATTCTTTTCTTCAACGCTTTTGCTTCTTTGCTCCATTTTTTTATAAATTAATAAGGTTGATTCTTAGCCTTTCATGTTCAATGTTTTCCTACTAATATCTTAGTTGGATTTCGTTTTGCGAGTTCATTTGGAATTTCATATATTTGATGTTTGATGCGAATGAAAATGTTGGATTTCACTCATGTAGATTCAATTTTATGAAATTTAACAAAATGAAACCAAATTTTGTCCATTTATAAATGAATTTTATATTTTGAATTTATTTGTACAAATCAGAAGTTTCATAGAAGTTTCTCTGCTGATGTATGTATGGTCCAATTCATGCCCCCTGTTGCTGAAAATGAATTCCATGCATCAATCAGTGGGAGATAGGCAAAAACATTTTTTTTTCTTTTTTTGTGAATTTGCAGTGCAGTGTGTCTATGCGCATCAAGGTTTTCAGCCACGACTGTGGTACCAGCACAGGCGTGCTAGTGCATTGTGGCTAAATTGTAGCTGATATATTATCAGTACCGTTGTGAATTTATTTAAAAAATTTCCAGTATCAGCTGCCTCATTGTGTTACTGTTATGGTTATTCATTGTTCTATGATGGTAGATTTGTAGATCGTGATCTATATTTTGACCTCATTACTTGCTTTTGGTTAACTAGTTCACTTTAGTTGATAAACATTGTAGAGTTGGCCACTGCTACATGCACATGCACTTATGGTTGATTATAAGCAGCACCTTCAATAATGAAGTGTATTCTTTACATTATATCTACATCTTTTAGAGGTTCATAAGAACTTGCCTGGGAAGATACAGTTCTTGGTTTTGTCTCTGTCCTTGATTTCTTTTGATCATCATGCAGCTGTCAGTTGCATACATAATAATATTTACCATTTTGCTAGCACCTCTATGTTAAATGATTTGCATATCTGATTGAATGAAGGTACTTTCATCCTGATTCCTGTGGGAACATTCAAAGTATAAGAAACTCCATCTTAAGCCATGTGAAGCTGAGAAATTTTGCTGAACAGCAATTGCTTGCTCAGAGAAGAAACATTTTCAAGCAACTGCACCAGCAATTTTGTGCGTTTAGTGGTACCAGTCCTGATCAAATCATGGATCGGGTGATAGGATTGGTTAAGAAATTAGATAAAATTGAAGCCACTAAGGTGAATGTGCTCATTTCTTTTTCAATTGATTTACCTTCTCTTCATATGTTGGCAGACCACCTTACTTTCTATTTAATTTGAAATTAAATACGCCATGTGCTGATGCTGACTATTTAGTTGATACATGACATAAAAAATGGAAGTTTCACTTAAGAAATGAAACCCTTGCTTGGTATAAATGAATTTCATAAAATTTTGTGGAATTTATTCAGAATTTTATAGTTTTATGTTTGTTACAAATGAAAATATTCAACTCTAAAAAGCTAAGCTAATGGAATTTAACCTAACTAAATCAAATTCAATGAATTCTATGCTTCATATTCATTTACACCAAAAGAGGGTTAAGTTTCCTTTTCTTGGTTATAAAAGATTAAAGGAATCAAATTGGTTTTACACAGGTTACTGAAACAGCTGATTTTCAAAAAGACTTGTTCCTGGACAGCTTAGATAGGGTAGAGCTTGTTATGGCTTTTGAGCAAGAATTTTCCATTGAAATCCCTGATGAGAAAGCTGATAAGCTTACTTGCTGTGCTGATGTTGCAAAATATATAGTTTCTGGGGTGGAGCAGAAGTCGTCTGATTCCTGAGTTAATTATTGGTTTTAGGATTCATCAAAGGATGATATACCATGTAGGTTTTTGATGTGTTTCTTTCACAATTCAAAAATGTCTCTTTTTGGTATTAAATTGTTGCCTATACATAGCCATTGTGTCACATATCATCATTACTATATATTATCATTATTTACAAGCAAACCATATTTATATGCATAATCTCTCTCTCTCTCTCCATATGATTTGTAAAACTGACAGATTGAAATTGAACCTCTGCAACTCGTTGCTGTGACTAACGCGCCATCCGGAAAAGCTGCAGCTCTCCACTTAGAAACAGTGTATTTATGCAACTTGTTTATAATTGCTTTCTCTGCTAATGCAAGCTTTTAAAGATCTAGATTTCAAATCCAGAAATTTTATTTTTCCAGCAGTGTAAACGCGGACGCCATCGCCAGCGGATGATAGCGTGAGTGCCTTGTGTTTTCTTGCGAAAGCTGGTTTGCAGGCCGAGTTCTTTGGTATTCTCAGAACCTTAACTGAACATGTCCTTTCCAAATTGGGAATTGCATGGAGATGGGAAGGAAGGTCAATTTGGAAATCTCCATATTCGTCAGTCACTACCTGTGTATTACTCCACTTCCCATTCATGTCACAGTTGATGGCGACCAAAGCATCTATCAAGACCAAATCGTGATGTTAACAAAATTCAAATAATTAAAAGAACAAATAATTATATTACTATCAGTAACCAACAAAATATGTCGATAATTTTTTTCCTGGTAAACCAGAATGTTTGAACTTACGGACCGTAGAACGTAAAGATTTTTTTTTGGCTTTCCCAACAAAGTGTGCTTTCAGGAGATCTAACTTACCCATGAAAATTAAGGTCACTTGCCATCTCAACTAATACCTTGTTGGCAAACATGTCAATAGTTTGCTAATGATAATTTGATTACTCAATTATAGCTGAGTTTAGGATGGTATTATTACATCTAAATATCATTTTCTTTAAATTTTTCCCTCTTTATGGGGATATATATCATCTTGTGGATTGCAATAACAATAGTTCAACTGTTTTAGTTGAGCATAAAATACTGCAATTTAAGTAATGGATCCTTTGAAAGAGATGGGTTTTTATGTTGTTTAATCAATTACAACACTAAATTCAATAAAAAATGTTCCTTCCAACCCTTGTCTGCCTATTAGAAATTAAATTTCTTTTCAATCAAATGAAACTCAAGAAATAAAATCTACTTATGTCCTAAAATGATATCCTTTCTTCTAATTTAAATAATCTATTTATTCCTTAATTATGATAACAAAATTATAAGAAGGAAAATAAAATTATGAAATTGCCTTTTCTACTAAAAATTTATGGTGAGAAGTTGCTGTATGATATGATGTGGGCTTTATATATGTATCTTTCAATTGTAGGCAATACTTATAAAATGAACACAGGTCAAGGTAAAGTTGGTTAGATCTTAGCTTTTGTTCTTGACATTCTCTACCTGAGCAAACAAGATAGGAGAGAAAATAATTAATAAATAAACAGAATTTAAGCATCAATTGTGACCTCTCAATTTTAACTTATTTTTATTTTTACTCCAAGAAAATGGGGAAGGAGAAGACATTTGATTCTCTAACCACCAGGTATTTATGCATTTGATTTAACTGATGATCAACAGTTAATTTTTTATTTTATAAAACCATCATATTCATTTATTTTTCTAAATAAAAGATCTCTTAATTCTCAAAAGTATAGAAAAATTTAAAGTTGAATGGCAGAAAAAATTAAAATTGAATGATCCAAAGTTTAAGTTGGAAATTAAATAGTTAATTAGTAAATGGAGAAAATGATGAAATTAACAAAATTAATTAGGCACTTATATGTCTGAATACTGTTTGCTGTGACCCTTCACCTATAAATACACACATCACTTGCTCTCTAATTCTCTTTTGGGTTTTCTTTGATCACAAGTTTGTATGAAAACTCCTATGCATCTGTGTAATAAGGATGATATGAAATGCCCTCACAGAATTAAAATTAAATTTTGGAAAATTGTTTATATTTAGGCTCCATTCTTTATAAAAAAATATTTTACCTATAAAACATATTTTTCAAGAAAAATGTAATCTTTCAAATATATTTTCAAGTTACTTATTTTATATTGTTTGATTGTAATATTGAAAATTATTTTAAAAATTAGAAATTTTTAACTTGTAAGATTATAAATATATTTTAAACTATGAAACTTCATATTTTAAAATTCATTGTAAAATATTATAGAAATACATAAAAATAATATATTATAGCGGTCGTGATAGTGATTATCGATAATAGTGGAATAATAAATGTAAATTTAGAAATATTTTCTATTGTATAATAATAGGTTTCTCACTATCTAAAAAATATTCATCAATTAAAGAAAATTATTTTTATCTGAAATGATTTAGTTTTCTCTTTAGCTAGGAAAATGTTGATGGAAACTTGTTAAATTTGCTCTCAGAACTCATTTGAACTTAAAAATTAAAAATCCAAAAGGTAAAAAGAAAGAAAAGGAAAACACAAAAGCTCCCAGCTCAACTGTTAATGAACCTTTTGCGTATTTATAATTAACTTACAAAGAATGCTTTACTTAGAAATTATTAGGAAGAGAGAACAACTAATAAACAAAAACATTTTGAAGTACTAACATGAAAGTATGCAAGCTTTTATGAATATATATCCTACATTGGATGATTATATATCTGTATATGTAGACATGCATGGACACATACCTGAAAGCGGCCATGTTTGAAGCTTGGGTTGAGAGTGCAAACAAGCCTCGCAAAGAAGTGAGCCTGTGATAAGCACAGTAGATAGCTTCTCTTCTCCATAACCAGCCAATCTTACCATTTCTTCTCTGCTCCAAAACTCAAAACCTTCTGCCATTGACGATGAACGTTGAAGGGAGATCATCATCATCATCAACAAGAAATTGAAGGTCGTGGAAATGACTTTCACGACATTGCAGTAGCCGCTAAAGTAGTTCATCTTCTTCGTGTGCTTTGTTCTGTTTCGTAAGATACGGCATTTATAAAGAAGAGAATGTAAATGTGGCTGTGCCTTGTAGCTTTTATAAATAATTAAACTTTCACTTTGCCATTTTTATGTCTTCTTATTTCCAATATGCCCCTCTTAGGTTGACCCCATTGGTCAATACATTTTCCATTAGCCTTCTCAACATTATAAGAAAAGAATTGAAGGAAAATCACAGTATCATCGATGTGATTTAAGAAATACAATGAGTTAGTCCTTATCTCATTGCGTTTTAAGAAATAGATTAAGATTTTCTTATACGTTACTTCTGTTAGACTATAAGGTATTTTCATCCAATTTTTATATTTTTTCCACTAAATGTCTTATGAAATAACAAAAATATTTATTTATCTTTTCTCACCTTTATATTTTTTAAAACATAAAAATGAACTAATTGTATTTTTTCAAATACGGACCACACTGTAATTTTTTGATATAAAATTTTAGGGAAAAGCTAGGTGACGGACGGGAGTTCTAAAATAATATTAAAAGTGGAACCTATATATACTTGACGGGGGCCCCGGCACCTAGCCGTGTCCAAAATTTTAATATCTCTTATTTAACTTTTGTATCTTTTTGTTGACTTAACAGAAAAGGTATAAAAATTAGACAAATAAACTAGTTGTATTTTGCAAACCACATGGACGTACCGTAATTTTTCCAATAATTAAATTGATCCAAGTTATATAGAAAGGGAGGGCAAAGTTGAAGTTTAAAGGAATTTGAGGGGGATATGGATGTTAGCAAGCACAAAGTGTACAAGGCAGGAGTTAGAAGTTGGAAATTAGGGAAGTGATGAAATGTATGTAGGTAGGTTGCCTACTCTTGTCATCTAAGTATACTATTTTATAAGTCTTGAACACAAAAAGACCGTTTACCATTCTTATATAATATTATTATTAAGTTCATAATCTTTGGGAAAGAAGCAAAAGAAGCCCTCTCTATTAAATTTCAAGCCTGCCTCAACTATCCTCATCTACAAGTACTAGTGCCTATCTCCTTTCTTGAATATTCCCTCTAAATGTATATTCTAATTATTATGTAAATTTAATTGCAGTTTTTGGTAAAATTGAACAAAACGGATAGAAGTAACTTATTCGGTTCACTTTGATTTTTGAAAAGTTAATTTGAGTTTAGTTTTAATAGAAAAATTATAAATTATTCCGATTGAGTCTCTGTAGATGAAAGCTTGAAAATTGAACTGATTTAATAAAAAATAGTCAAATTGAATCAATTTAATTCCATTTAATTTTTTTTCAAAAAGTTAAGTTTATTTGAATTTTTTGGTTTAAACAGAACTGATGAAATGTTTTTAATTCTTAAATTTAGATTAAGAGAATTTTAAGGCCTCAATTATGTATGATTATAGAATTTAAACGAAATTGAATTAGTAAGAGATTTTTTGCACTGAATTTAATGTAAATATGATTAGATGGTTATTAACATTTTAACTATTTTTACTAACAAAGGTTGGTCTGAGTATAAAAGACTCGAGTCCGTTAAATAAGAAGTCGAGTATTTGATTTTATGAATGCAAAAAATCCATGCTTGGAGCGTTTCCCCCTTTTGGGCATGAGCAAAGACGTCAATACAAATCTTCTTTTTATTTGTGCAGTCTCATTGATCGTATTATGTACTAAATAGGTTAAGGTTGTTGTGTTAGAATTAAACAAAGGGTAACAAACATTGTTTGAGATAAAGTGGTTGAGACTCCTTCTCTCTTAACTAAAGGTTCTCAAGTTTATGCCTTGGATATGAAAATTGTCACACTATGAAAATTGCGCCCTGCAGTATAGTCAAAGCATAGTAGATTTTGAATATCTTATAGTATGGGGTAATCTTTTATAGTATTCCCCTTGCGTTTCACGTATATGCACATATAGATGCATTCCATGTTCACAAGTATAATGATTTTTCTTTATTTGAAGGCAATTACTACTATACAGAATCAATGCAGAACTGTCTTTTTATACCATGTGTAAATGTCAACTTATTATTGCAAGTAATCATGAAAAATTATTTAGATTATATATAATTTTTTATTTTATCATATTTCTTTTCTTCTTTTAATATTTAAGATAATTTTCCCTTTTTATCTTCTTATCTCTTAGAACATGAAAATTTTCATTTTAAAGATTATATACATTGAAAAAATAAAATCCTTGTACTACAAATTTATATGAAATGTTCTATATGATTATACATAAAAATAAATTATTTAAAAGTGATCTTAAACTATACGATTAAATATTATTTTTTTCCAAAAGAAAAAATAAAAATGAGGAGTTGGAGGTCTCAAGTTCGAGTACTCTTGACCATAGTTGTTTTCACCAATTTGGTGAGCCAAGAGATTAGTTACTCTTGTTGTATAGTTCGAGTGTTATTTCAGTCCTTAAAAGCCTCCAATAAATTAAAAAACAAAAAGTAAAAGTGAATTTTATATCATAAATCTATGTGAAATTCATAAATGATTCTAATACCATATTAAAAAAATCTATAAATTTAAATTATAGAATTTGTAATTAATTTTGATATAAAATAAGAGTCTATATCTATATATATCTATATATGAAAGCTGAAACAAAGAGAAAGTTTGAAAGTATTCTCTTTGGTCAGTATTCCATTTTTCTTTTTGTAGAAAATTTTGAGTTTTTTTCTTATATTTTGTGTTTTAATTGGCCAATATAATTATTTTTTACCATTTAATATTTAATATATGTAGTAAAGATAATTTAGAATTTTTAGAACCTAATCTAATTAAACTAAAATTTTATCTTTTAAAATTTAATCTAATCCGACTAAAACGATATCCTTTAAATTTTGAACAAAAAATCTTGCTATATATAGTTGAACCTAAAGTCTAGCTATATCCAGTTGAATTGTTGAATTGAACAATTATCCTGAGAATTTACAATTTATTTGAATAAATATTTTTTTGGTCAAATCAAGCAATCACCAAATCCCGTGGCTCCGATCAAAATCAAGCAACACAACAAGATATTTATTCGATTCGGCAGAAGGACATTTTAAGAAGAATTCAATTTGTGCTGTCAATTTGCAGACACCTCAAACTCTTGTTGTCTGTTTTTAAATTTTCTGATCTTTTTAGCTTAATTTTTAACATTTGCTTAATACTTTACATGTAATGCACATTTTGAATCTTGAATTTTAGTAGTCGATTTAATTTTCATTTGATCTTTAGTGTGGTTTCATGCTTAGATTTGTTCATTTTTCTTCTATTTTCCTGCTTTCTCATTGCAAATTTGTTAGGAGGATAGAGAGAGTGTTTTTAGGAGTATTTTTTATTTGTGTATGGTATATGAAACTAGTATTTTGAATTAATTTAAAATTAGAATTGGCTATTCAGAAAAGAGATTAAGATAATAAGTTTTAAACTTGTATTGTTCTTTGATTTAAATGTTTTCAGTATTGTTCCTGTAGTGTTTATTTCTGTGGGCAACATGGTTGGCAGGCTGCTTATTTGATGACTTGATACCACCAAGATATGTGTGGCATCTTCTTAATGTAGGGTCACCATTGCATCTTCTTTATGGACAAGCTCCTACTGTTGTGGAGATGTGCATTCAAGCAGGCACTGCTGTGCCAAATGAATATAAACCAACTATGAGATTGGATATTGGGATCCCTTCGAGTGTTAGAGGAGCTGAAATAGTTGTTTGAGATATTTTTATTTCATCTTTGTCTAAATATAGTATAAAGTGCATGTACTACGTAGAATATTGAAAAAAAAAAGAACAATTTAGGTTCTTTCAGAAAATGAAGGCAATTTTAGCTGCAAGTTTTACTTATTTTCATGTTTGTCTATATGATAATGAAAAATGAGTTGATTGAAAGGTTACAAAAAATGAGTAGTATTCTTCCTGTATTCTTTCTCCTCGATGTTTGATTCGACCACCACTAAATTCAATTTTGCCAAATAATTTTTTATCCTTATTTATTTTGATATTATCTATTTTTCAAATTTTTTAAGGATTTATTTATTTCTAAATACAAAAATAACCAGATATTTATGCTTTTTTCTTTTTTTTTTCCTTTCAAAAACTATAAATATCAATTAACAATTTTTTCTAATTATATCTACATATTTTAATAGAATAAATTTTTTTACAATTTATATTTATTTTTTAATTTAAAATAAATTTAACATCAATGCTATTATCTTTTATCTATCTATTTTTAGAATTATATTTGAAAATAAAATTTAACAAGATAATCTTTCTTTTTTTCAAAAACTCTATCTCCTTATTAAATTTTTTTTCCTCACTTATCTATATATTTTAGTTGGATAACTTTATTTTTTTTCACATTTATTTTGAGTCAGTATAAAAACTAATCCATATATATATATATATATATATATATACACGCTTCTTTATTCCTTCATTTATTTATATATTTTTAATTTAATAATTTATATATATTTAATTTGACATTGCTTATATATATAAATTGCAACGTACTTGCAATTGATATCTACTGCATTGTAATCATTACAATTATAAATAAGATATTAATTAATTGATTTTTTATATATATATCAAATTTATTCATTTACATTATTAGCTTAATAATAATAATATTTATCTGTGTATAACTAAAATATACAATTAATTAAGAATATATTTAAAAATATTTATACTATTGCAAATAATGTTATAATTTTCTTCCTAACAAACCATTTTTATATTTACCACTATTGATTTATTTTAAGTATAGTTTTATTCGTCTTTCTAAACGTTTGATAATTTATAATAGTTTATCAAAAATAATAATATAATTAACTTAATAATTTATTAAAATAATGTTTAAATAACTGCGCGTGAAGTGCGATTTTCGACTAGTATATATATAATCCTGAAGCAAAAAAAGGTTTAAAAAAATTAACGTAAAACTCTCATATTTAAGTATTGCTTTTTATATTTTTTTATAAATTTTTAATAATTTTTTCTACATTTTTATTTTTATATCTATATCAATCTATATCTAAAATTTAAAATTTTGAATAATTAAAACTTTAAAAATTTTGAATTATTGATTTTAAAATTTTAAAATTTTGAAGTTTTGAATTTAAAACTTTAAAAACTTTTGAATTTTTAAATTTAGAACCTTAAAAACTTTTGAATTTTTTTCTTATCAATATACCTATATATACCTCTTTCAATGATTATTTTTTACAATAGATTTTCTCTTATATTTTATCATTTCTTTCAATTATTTTGTTTCAATTTTATAGGTTTTGTTTTTTTTTCATATATATGTTAATGTTGTTTTTCAGGTTTTGATTAGCAAAAAGATAATAAGCACGATTTCAATCTATATAAATACCGCATCTTTTTCTCCAACTACAGTAATGTTAATTTAATTCTTTGATTTTTTTTCTTTTTTATAATTTTTTAATTTTATGAAATAATCTGTATATAAAAAGAAATGTATACAGGAAAAAACGGATATAGAACAAAGATAAAAGCAGAAAAAGGACTAATATCAATTAAATCTCATTATTTTGATAATTTATTTTTTATCTTAGTACAATTAGTTTTATGATGTTCAGTATATATATTATAAATTTTTTTCAATTTATTTGTGTAGCTTTATGCTTATAAATAAAATGTCAGTTTTATTTATTTATTATTATTATTATTATTATTAGTTTGCTCTTTCTTTATTTATTTTATTTGTTTTGCTTCCTAGGTATGATGTTAAAGAGAATTCTAAATATTAAATTTAATAAATAGATTTAAAATAACGAAGGGAGCTAATAAAATAACATCTACTAAATTAATAAAATACATTTAATAAATTAAAAAGATGAGATAATTGATATTTTTATTATTTAAATTTAAATTTTATTATTTAAATTTAAATTTTATTATTTAAATATTAAAAACTTATATATAAATGATTGTGTTTTCAAATTAATATTCATTTATGATAATTATTTATATCTATATTCAATTTTGAAACTTTTTTATTAGATCATTTAAGATATTTTTTAAATTTAAAAATTAGTGCTTATTTAAAATAATTATTTATATTCATATTTGATTTGACTATTTAATTTTTTTCCATTTATTTATAATAATTTTATATTTTTATATCTATATATCTTTATTATTATGTTTATACTTATTTGCAAAAATTTTAAACCTTCTCTTTGTTCAGCATTCTATTTTTCTTTTTTATAAATTTTTAAAATTTTTTTTTTATTTTTCTGTATTGTGATTGGACGATTTAAATATTTTAATTAATAATTTATTATAAATTATCCATATTAAATTACTTAAATTGCTAAACCTTATCTATATATAACTGTAAGTATCTATCTATCATTAAAATACGTTATTTGAATTGTTTAAATTATAAACTATCTAAAATTTAGCTGAATTTTTAATCTAAACACACATTATAGTTTTTCTATATAAATGATTATATAAATGATGTCGACTATGAAACATTTGCATGCCAAAACTTGATGTAAGTGGAGCATCGCTGTTATATGATTTAGAGTTGATTTCATCTTTGTGTTTTTTTCAGAGATACTACTCTTTTCATGCATGGCAATAATTGTGGATGAAGTAGATGAATCTGTTGATGTTGAAGTGAAACTAGAAGAACAATCATCGGTAACCAAAGAAGATGATAAATCAGAAATCCTACAAGTTGAAGCTGATGTGAAAGAAAAGGTAGACACTCAAAGCGTCTAAAGACACAAAAAAACCACAACCAGAATCAGTAGCTCCTCAAGTTGTGGAGGAACCTGAGGAACAACATACAGTTATCAAAGAAGATGAAAAATTAGAATACATTGACTCGAAACTTAAGATAGATTAATATCAAAGACAATTATTTTTATTTTAATTAAATATTAAATGATTGGTAATTTGAGTTTAAACTTTATTTCAATTGTGTTTTCAGGGTAATTTAACTATTAATGAAACATGAGGAAGGATACCAAAGGTGTAAACGGTGTTGCACAAGTATCATCAGATATAAGATTCCGCTTTTATTCTAAAATTATATTTTCTCATGTGCTTGTATGGCTATAGTACTAATTGTAAATGACTCTTGTATTCCTACTCACTTTTTTTTACTTTGTTATTATTTCACGTTTATTATTAATTATTTATATTTGATAGTTAAATAAAAAATTTTTTTTGTATTTTTTTATAAATTTATTTCTAACTCAAATTCTAATATAGTTATAGTGTTTAAATATGGCTCTAACACATTTTATTAATTAAATCCTAATCAATTTATAGTGTTAAAATATGACTCTAATACATTTTATAAATTAAATCCTAATTAATACTCTCACATTAAATTTAATTTAAAATATTCTAAAAACAAATCAATTTAATTTGAATTTTTATTAAAATGTTACAAAAAATATTATTAAAATATTTAATAGTTTAATTGATGTTTTTATTTATTTATTATATATTAATTATATTAATAATATTAAATCTTAAACATATGTGAGTAGTAAAAAACTATTAGTTAAAGTAATGAGATAATACATAAATAAATACATAAATATAAATATAAATTTTTATAATTAAAATTTATATAAAAATATTGAATAAACATATTTCAAAAATTCTTCCTTTATTGTATATCCCTTTTAAAAATTTAAAAAAGCAACTCTATTTTTTGAGCTTTTAAAAACATTTAGTTATAAAAAATATTTGAATAAATATTCAACTAAAATAAAAAAAAAAATTCTAGATTTTCACTCCTTTCATCTTTCTAATTTTTCTTAGAAATTTTTAGTATTTTATTTTTGTAATACCCCAAAATTTTTATTTCGAAACATTTTCATTTAAATTTAAATTATAAATTATTAGCCAATAATATTACGCCATGTAATATTATCGAAATCGAAAATTATTTTGGTTCGCCCAAAAAAAAAAATTAATAGAGTAACCGTTAATCAAATAAAAATCGGACAAATATTTTTTATTGGACCGAATTAATTAAATTAGACCCGAGTCGGATATTTTTGATAATCACTGTATGTTACTATGTTTTTCACCTCGACAAACCATCGTCGGATGATTTGTTTTGTATCAATAGTTTTAACTTTTTTTTTCTTTTCTTTTTTCTTTCTTTTTCTTTTTCCTTCTTTCTTTTCTCTTTATTTTCCTTCTTCTTCTCTTCATCGACACTTCCCTCTCCTTCACAACCAAACACTCTCTCTCTCAACTCTCTCTCTCTCTGCCACACCACCCCTCACTGCCTCTCCAGGAGCAGCGCCGGCCACCAATCTAGGAGCAGTGCCGACATTGTTCCAACTCTCCCTCTCTCTTCCTCTTTCTCTCTCCCTGCCTCTCTCTATCTCTCTCTTTGCACAAAGACCACCTGCAGCGCTGCCAGGATTGCCATAGCCAGCGACCCAGCTCCTCCCTTCTCCCTCTGAAGAGCGAACCAGCAGACCCAGCTGCTCCTCTCCTCCTGCCAGCCACCATTCCAGCAACCACAGCAAGCTCAGGTTGCTACCGACCACCGTCTCCTCCTCCGATTCAAGGATTTATCGGGACTTTGATATTTATTGGGTATTAATTTTATTATTTTCAGAATTTATTTGGTTAAATTTTTTATTAATTAGTTAATTAATTTTAGAATATTTGGTTGAATGATTTTATGGTTTGAGTAGTTAATTATTTTGATTAGTAGATTAATTTGTGGATTATATATTGTTTGGGTGAATTTTAATATTTG
>CANUEX010092388.1:0-10729 GCA_948099535.1 Jatropha multifida | reverse complement strand
TAAAAATAGTAAATTTATACCCAATAATCGTCAAATTCCCAAAAATCCTTGAATCGAAGGTTGAAGGAGGAGGGAACGGTGGCCGGAAGCAAGCTGGGCTTGCTGCCAAGGTCGCGTGGAGGAGCTGGTGGTGGCTCGAGGTGGCGCGATGTGAAGAGGGCTGCTAGAACTACAGTGGCTGGAACTGTGTTGCTCTGCTGCTGCAGGGGTGGCGCAGAACAGGGGAGGCGGAGGAGAGCTGCTAGAGCGGCAGCGCTGCTGCTGCTGTCTTCGTGGCGGCGCGGCGCTGCTGCTGGAGAGGAGGTGGCGCAACGCTGCTACTGCAGAGAGAGATAGGGGCCGAATGATGGTGGTGCGACGCTGTAGAGAAAGAAGGAGTAGAACAGGGGAGGAGGAGCTGGTCTGTTGCTGCTGCTGGAGGAAGAACAACTGCTGCTGTCGTGGCGGCGCGGGACAGAGAAGGAGGAGCTCGTGGCTAAAGGAGCTGCTGTGGCTGCTGGAGGAGGAGGAGCTGTGGCGCTACTGGCGTTCCTGCGACTGCAGAGAGAGACAGCGAGGAAGAGAGCAGCAGGGAGAGGAAGAAGAAAGAAGAAAGAAAGAAAAGAGAAGAGAAGGAAGAAGAAGAAGGAAGAAGAAGGAGGAAGAAGGTGGTGCTGCTGGCTGTGATGGAGGTGGAGGCGCAGTGAGGAGGAGGTTGGAGGCGTTAATGGAGGGAGGAAGAAGATGACAATTTAAAGAAAAAAATAAAAATAAAATAAAATAATAATAAAAATAATATAAAATAAAATAATAATAAAAAAATAATAAAATATTATAAAGGTTTTTTTAATTATTAAATAAAAACAAACCGTCCAAGGTAAGTTGTCGGGGAGAAAAAAATAGTGACGCACAGTGTTTTTCAAAAATATCCAATTCGGCTCTAATTTAAATTAATTCGGTCCAATAAAAAATATATATCGGTCCGATTCTATTCGATTAACGGTTATTCAATAAATTTTTGGGTGAACCAAAATGATTTTCGGTCCCGATAATATTACGTGGCATAATATATTGGCTAATAATTTATAATTTAAATTTAAATAGGAATGTTTCGAAATAAAAATTTTAGGGTGTTACAAAACAATTCCTCTAGTGGTTGCAAGTCAGGCTGTTACATTTGGTATTAGAGCCGCACCCCCTCTAGTAGATGTATGGTTCAAGGATGAACCACGCGGAAGCTAGTGGGCCTATGACATCCTAGCCCGACAAAGTGATCCTAAGAGGGCGAGTAGAGCAAGAGCTCCTAGCGAGCTTCTAAGATGGCAGGCTAGTTAGGGTAGTGGAATGCAAGATATAGGAATGAATCAGATTACATATCGAAAGGGGGGAAACTAATCATCAGAGGCGCCTTTTGGTGGAATGGCTAGAGAGTTGGAAGAACTCCAAGGTTAAGCGTGTTAGCTTTATAGAAATTCTAGGATGGGTGACCTCTTGTGATGTTTCCCATTTCACCTACGGGACAAAACCGTGCAGGTCTTACCGATCTAGTATGGGATGGAATCGGCTTTATACAAAGCGAACAATTTCTCTAATAGTTGGAGTCAGGCTGTTACACTAGTTTCGTTCTGGCCTAAAAATGGGTCGTGACAAAGATGGTAATAGAGCTTAAGTTGGGCCTTAGAAATCAATTGCAAAACATAGGAATTATGTATGAGACTCCTATGTTGGGATCGGTCATAACCAATAAAAGGAAAGTTACCTTGGATTGAATTTTGTTTTGGTGTAGCTAGACTCACTAGGCTCTAAAATGGTTGCAAATCCATAATTTTATATTAAAAAGAAGTGTGGAACTTAAATTTAGTTATAAATAAATAAATAATATTTTAAAATTCCCTCATAAAGCTTTAGAAACATAGGAGAAATTGGAAGGAAATGCAGTAGCCTGATCAACCAGTGCACTCTTTCTAATGAAAACTGTGTCCTTAGCTTGATTGATTTGGGAAAAAAGGATTTTTAAACAAAAGTCTTTCTAGAAAATGAATAACTTAAGTATCATTACTGTTTGATAGAAGAAAAGAACAAAGTATATGAACAATAAGAATTTTCATAAACTACAAAATATATTTTGAGTATTATAATAAACAGTTAGAATTAAGTAGTTAGAATTCCTTATGATAACTCAAATCTTCAGAAAAATAAATAAACATAATAAAAAATTTTGGGTGTCGATATATGTAACACCCGCCGCCCGATCCGGGAAGACCCGACATCGAGTGCCACATTCGGTGCTGGAGCACTGTCTTATCCTACTCAATAGTCCTAAATCATGTATTAGAAGTGGCTAAGTTTTTCATAAGGAGGCAAGTAATTAATTATTTATTTTTTAAAAAAAATAAAAGTTTATGGAAATTCCTATGAAAAATTTGCAAGAGTTCCCTTTAAAAATAAGACTTGCCAAACAAATGAAAACCAAGAACTTTTAAATATTTAATCCTCCAAACCCCAATACTCCAAATCAACACAGTAGGGTACACAAACACTTCTAAATATTTACGCTAGATCATCTTAAGTTCTATCACATTATAATGCCATCCATTCAAGAATTAATTTCTAATAATCATACACTTAAAATTCACTTAAAATAATATTCCTTAATTAATCACACACTTCTTTAATTTACAAACTTAATATATGCGATCTCTCACAATACTTTTATACATGCCATAAATACATCTTAATACATGACCTACCCAAATAAAGTTTTCTTCTCTGATGCTACATCTATAGTCTTCGTGTAGCACCCACGGCTCTTAACCTGTGCGTGATAAAAATCAATGCGTTGAGTATAAAACTCAGTGGTACTAAGTAACTTAATAATACCATAATAAGATTGCCTAAGCAATAAACTTAAAATATAATTTAAAATACGTAAATCATACATAAAAATTACCAAAAGTATACAAATCCAAATAAAAAGTTTCAAAATCAAATAGAATGTATTCTTAGGTAAGGGCTCATACATATACTGAGAGAAATATAATCAGATTCGGTTTCAGAGATATCAGATATAACAAAGATGTAACCTGTGAAAGTGTCACTAGAGAATTCACCTATGAAAGCGCCAACAAATAATAATAAGCACGTCCGCTTATTCAGAAGGCATCGAGAGCATAGCATATGATCATATCTCATAATATAACAGAGAGGCATTAAAGCCGAGCATACTCATGTACCAGAATAAACCTCATCTTATCATATTTTAACCATGCATCCTTGAGCCCAAAATCATATAATTCCATCTTAAATCATCATATTTCTTATAAACCATTTCATAACTTACATATTTTCCACAAAATTTCATAAACTTACAACTTAGGAAAATTATCAAATTTGCATACTTATGCAAAGCAAATTTCCTATTTACAAAACACATATTCAGAATCCTTAATCTGCATTAATTATTTTCTGTAGTTCTTTTTATTAAGGTGTATTTATAAATTAGTCAAATTTTGAGGGTTTTGTGAATAAATGTACTAAATCAAGAATTTCAAGCACTTTAATAACTGGAGTTGTAGGTCTCCAAATTGAGTAAAATTTAATTCTTTAGAAAGCTAAGACATTCTACAAATGTCATGAAGAGAGCACAATCTCGGTCAATCTCTAAGATGACTAAAATAAGCTAAGAACACAGACCAACAATCCAGACCTGATTTAGCACATTCAAATTCAATGTTTATTTTATTTCTACTAATACAACCACTCAAATTTAACAAATTCAAATCCTATAAAATCTTAAGATACCCAGAAACAACTTTCATTAAGGACATAAGACAATATCTTGCCATTTTAGTGGCCAAAATGGACAATCAATTCGGATATACAAGTGAGACACCATAACAGAACCAGTTTTGGTATTTAAATAATAATTTGAGCTATAAGTATTGAAATCAAACATAAGAGGATGTTTTGGATAGCTAAGAAATAGAGCTACAACTTTCATGCAGAGGTCAGATACAGATGAAAATTATAAAGGGGTCAAAAAATGACTTCTAATCCCACCTAAGAACACATCTAACATCAAAATTCATCAATTCCAAACAATTCACATATAACCCCTAACTTTTCATTTAAAAACATAAATTTTCAATGTAACACCCACTGCCTAATCTCAAAGGACCCGACGACAAGCGCTACATCTGATGCCGGAGCACCGTCTTATCTTACCTAATAATTCTAAATTATGTGTTAGAAGCGGCTAAGTTTTCATAAGGAGGCAAGTATTATTTTTTTAAAATAAGATAAATGCTTAAGGAAATTCCTATGGAAAATCCGTAAGAGTTTTCCCTAAAAATCAACTTGCCACGAAGAAAACAGAAACACTTCCAATATTTATTCCTCCAAACCCCAAAACTCCAAATCAACATAATAAGTCATGCAACACTTCTAAATATTCACATCAATCAACTTAGGTTCTATCATAACATGATATATTCCTAGATTTAATTGGAAATGATCATTCACTTTAAAATTCATAATGAGATAAAACTTCTTAATTAACCACAAATCTCATTAATTTACAAACTCAATATATACAATTCAATCTCTTACAATATTTTCAATACATGCCATAATATATCCTATACATATCCTACCCAAAATAAATTTTCCTTCTCTGTGCTAAGCCTCCAGTCCTCGAGTAGCGTCCATTGTCCCTAACCTGCGTGTGATAAAAATCGACACGCTGAGTATATTACTCAGTAGTGGTAGATAAAATACTTGAACATATCTCATATAAAATACTTAGAAATAAATTATAAAATTTCAATCATATTAAAAAGTACTTAAAACATAAGTCATATGAAACTTAACCATAAGTTAACAAAATTATAATTATATAAAAATTTTCATTTAAAATACGTTTCCATACTTTCAATTAAAGCATAGCAATCGTATTTTTAGAATCTAAAATATATGTTTCATTACTTCCATTATATCTTTGGGGTTCAAATATACCAGGAGAAATAATAATAAATTTGATTCTGTATCATAACATATTTAGCCTTAAGTCGCCAACCATAACATAAAATCATCAAAGCCTACTTATACATAATAAGTGCGTCCGCTTAAACATAAGTTCTGATAAACCTAGCATATGATCATAACTCATATCATATCATAATGGCATTAAAGCTGAGCATGCTCATCTTACATAAATGAATCATATCATATCACATTTCAACCAAGTACATAAGAGCCCAAATCGCATTATTTCTTCATAAAACATCGTATTTCTTATAACTCATTTCTTAACAAAACTTTCATAACTTAATTGTTTTTACTTCAAATTTTCTTAACTTACAACTTGTAAAATTACATCAAAACCCACTTATATTCCAAACAAAAATCATACTTTCGTAATACATATATATATAGCTTGAAATACTTAAAAAAAACCATCATTTAGCAAAATATTTCAAAGCCTAAACATTTTTACTTCAAAATAACTTAATTTACAACTTCAAAATATTATTCAATTTTCATACTTTCAAAACTTATACTTACAAAATATATATACTTACATAACTTAAGAGGCATATCAAAAAATAAGTAAAAGAAATGAATACAAGCCTTACCATCCTAGGGTGGTTTGGCCTCGATATATTCACAAAGGGAGGATGTATTCCTCCTTCAATTAGTCTTAGTCTCAAAACTAAGAACACTTATTTAAGTCATTAAAACCTTTACTTATACTTATTTGATCATAAAACCCATTTTACACAATTTAATAGTTATTATTACAAAATTTTTTAACTTACAACTTCATTAAAATGCCATGGTGATACTTATGAAATTCAAAGCATACTTATTCAAAATATATACTTAATATAGCATAAAAGTACTTAAACCAAGCTTTATAGGAAATGAAAATCAAGCCTTACCAACTAGAAGGAGGTTCGGCCTCTTTTTGAAAACAAAGGAAGAATGATTTCCTCCATCAAAAATCTTAATTACTAAATCAAAGTCACTACCCAAAACCATTAAAATCATTACTTAGAGAAAATAACTATAAAGCTCATTTTTACCCATCTTAAAGCTTTCTTTTAGTTCCCCAAAATCATAAATACTTAAAATTCAAAATGGAGATCTAACACACCAATTAAATACTTCTTAAATAACACTTAATAAACCATAAAAACATTACTTAGGATTAAGTAATCATAAAACCCTTTTTTTACATTTTCAAAGCATTCTTTAAGTCACAAAAATTTCATAATGAACTTAGAACAAACTATAGCAAATACCATTCAAAAACACACTTAACAAACATCAAATTAAAGGCAAAATAAAGCAAGGAAAACCAAGAAAAATCAATGCCCTTATACCCTTAAGGTTCGGCCTCCTTAAGTGCATTAGGAAGGGATTTATTTCTTTTTCAATTAAGCATTCTATCATAATATTTAACCTTCCAAAACCTCATTTAAACAAACAGATATCAAAATCTCAACACAAAATACAAAATCCCCAAAATTCATCAAAAATAAAAAAATGTCAAACTTTGTAAATTGAAATGAAATGAAGAGTAATAGTGCACTAACCTTTAAATTAAGCTTGAATAAGTTTAGAAATCCTTATTCCTTAGCCTTTTCCTTTCTTTTAGAGGATGGTTCTCCAACCTCTTCAAAGTAGGAAAATCAACCCTTAAAATCAAGAAATAACAATAGAAGAAGATGGAGCATGATTAAGTGCATCAACTACTTGTCTAAACCATGAATTCTACTTATTAATTCACAAATTCAAAAAAATCACAACTTACTTACTTAAGTAGTAAACTTCAATTCCTTTGCTAGGAACTCCAATTACCACTTCTTTTACTTAATTCTTATGGTTTAATCACTAAACTTTGGTTTAATTCATCAATTTTAAGGTAGTTTAGAGGTAGAGAAATTGAAGAAAAATGGAGGAGGAGGAAGAAGAAAGCTAACGTTGGAGATGAGAGAAGAAGAAGAGAGAATAGTGTTTTGGATAAGTTATATATTTTAAGTAGCAAAGTCAAACTTGGCTACTTCATTTTATGTCAAATGGATGGCTAGGATTTAGTCTCTAGTATTCTCATCCAAGGGCTCTAAATATTCATCAAATAATTCTCTTCTAATTATTATTTAACTCCACCAATTCATTAAATTAATTCCATAAAAATAATCCCTCAATTATTCCTTAAGTACTACACTAGAAAATACTATTCATTAAATACCTTAATTCTCAAAAAATATTCATGAAATATTTTCTACCCACTTAAATTATGCAAACATGCTCCAAATATATTAAATGAAATATTAGACATGCATAGTAATTTTTCCAGAACGAAATAATATCGAGTCCCGGACTGGTGGTACTATTCATAGACCGATAAACTACTATTCACCAATAATTTATTACTTACTTTGTCATGAAAACTTTATATCTTAACTTTAACTAATTAAGACTAATCACATAAAATCTAATTAACTCCACAAATATTAATTATGCTCAATATCATTATCGAGTCCAAATAAAATATTATTTCCCCCTTAGGTGGTACCATTCATGACGCGTCCAAATAATATCATTTTAAGATCTGAAATTTGTGGGCATTACACTCAAAATCACATTTAAACCTAAAAAATGAAAACTTAAAGAAATGAAAGGAGAAGGAAAGAATATAGGCACTAACCTTTAAACTAAGTTTGAATAAGCTTAGAAAGCCTTATTCCTTAGCATTTTTCTTCCCTTTAGAGTATGGTTCTCCAACCTCTTCAAAGTAGTAAAAATCATGAATTAAATTCAAGAAAATAACAAATAAAGTGATGAAGCATGATTTAATGCATCAACTACATGTCTAAGCTAAGAATTGCACTTATTAATTCATAAAATCGAAAATTGACTACCAACTTAATTTGTAGCAATTCTCCAAATTCCTTGAATTTTATCACCAATTCTCACTTCTCTAAGTTAATTCTTTAAGTTTTATCACTTTTCTATGGTTTGATTTGGTTAATTTGTGTTAGTTTTGGTAATAGAAGGAGAAGAAAGAAAAATGGTGGAGAGGGAGAGAGGAGTTGGCATTGGAGATGGAGAGGAAGAAGATAGAATAGTGTTTGATGAGTTGTAGATTTTAAGTAGCAAAGTCTAACTTGGTATCAATTTTATATCAAATGGATAACTAGGATCAAGTCTCCAGTATTCTCATCCAAGGGCTCTAAATATTCACCAAATAAATCTCCTCCAATTATTATTTAACTCCATAAAAATAATTCCTCAATTTCTTTTCCTTAATATACTACACTAGAAAATACTATTCATCAAATATTTAAGTTCTCCAAAAATATTCATGAAATATTCTCTACCCACCTAAATCATGCAAACATGCTCCAAAAATATTAAATAAAATATTAGACATGCATAGTAATTTTTTCAGACCGAAATAATACCAAATCTCGGATTGATGGTACTGTTCACAGACCGATAAATTACTATTATTGCCACAGAAAATGACACTGAAAAATGGACTGTTACAATATAGGTTGTCATTCTAAAGTATCTAGACCTTACGTTATGGATATGAACCTAAAATCCCAAGGCAGTTCCTTTTCAGCACTTCGTGTTCCTATAGTTGGATGTGCCACAAACTTTAGTCTAATGGACAAAATATTTTCAAATTATTAATTATGTGAATATTTGACATTTTTATGATTTTGAATGATATTTGGTGTGATTATTAAGTTAAATTTATATGCATTTACAAATTCTAATGATCAATATTACTGTTATGGTGTTTGGGTTAAATTTTTTGGATTTGACTTTTGTGGTATACTTAATGGTTTAAAGTATAAATAGAGAAACTTTAGACTTTGCAAACCGACTTTTAACTTTTGCGATATAGCATTATACCCTAATATCACTTTATTATTTTAAAATCCAATATGTTTGATTTAAAAATATGCAAATTTTATAAAATTTTTAGAAAAGGTTTCGATGTAACAGATTATTGTTTTTCAGTGCCTTTTTTAGTGTCAGTAATAGTGATTTACCGGCATGTGAATAGTACCATCGGTCCGGGACTTGGCATTATTTCAGTCCAGAAAAATTACTATGTATGTGTAATATTTTATTTAATATTTTTAGAGCATGTTTGCATGATTTAGGTGGGTAGAAAATATTTCATGAATACTTTTGGTGAATTAAGGTATTTAATGAATAGTGATTTTTAGTGTAGAATGTTAAGGAATAATTGAGAAATTATTTTTGTCGAATTAATTTAATTAATTGGTGGAGTTAAATAATAATTAGAGGAGAATTATTGATGAATATTTATAGCCATTGGATGAGACTACTTAGGACTTGATCTTAGCTATTCATTTGGCATAAAATTAGGAAGTCAAGTTTGACTTTTTCACCTAAAATCTACCACTCACCAAGCAACACCCACATCTTCATCTTCTTCTTCCTCTCATCCTCCACGCCATTTCTCTTCTTCTCTTATTCCTCCATTTCTTTCATTTTCCTATCTCCAATTACCACCAAACAATCTAATTAAACCATAGAATAGTAATTAATTCTTAAGAATTAAGTAGTAGAAGTTGAAATTTGGAGTTCCTAAGCTTGGAATTTGGAGTTGCCATTGGAGAAGGTAAGTTGTGATTTTTGAGTTTTATGATTTAATAGGTAGAATTCAAGGTTTAGGCATGGGATTAATGCATTAAATCATGCTCCATTCACTTTCTTTGTTAATTTTTTATTTTAATGGATATTTATCCTACTTTGAAGAAGTGGGAGAACCTTCAACTAAAGGCAAGAAGAAGGACAAAGAGTAGAGGCTCTAAGCTTCTTAAAGCTTCTTTTTAAGGTTAGTGCAATAATACTTTCAATTCTCTTTCAAATTCTTTACGTTGTAATTTTTAGGTTTTGAATGATTTTTTAGGAAATTTGTGACTTGAGTTGGGGAAATGTATTGTGGATGTTTTAATGTGATTTCCTATGGTTTATAAGCATGAGAGAATGCTTGAATGGGAAGAGGAACCTCTCCTCCCTCTCCTCCCTCTTCTCTCATGAATGGTCGAACCCTTCTTAGAGGAAGGGCCTTGATTTTTGTTTGTTTTTTATTTCCTTTGATTGTAAATGAGCTTTGAAGTGGTTTTTCTTATGATTTGTGAAAGTAATTTGAAAGGAAACTATTTTTCCCTTTGTTTTGAAAGGATGGCCGAACCTATGGAGGGTGAAGGGCCTTTGTGTTTCTTTGATTTTTAAGCTTGAATTTAACTTAAATGAGTTTGATAACGACTAATTTGATGATGGTTTTAAGCCTACTTTGAATTACAATGCTTTAGCATTTTTCAAGGACTTAAAGAAGCTTTAAATGTGTAAAAACGGATTTTGTAGTAAATTGTTTATAGTAATGGATTTAATGATTTTGAGCTAGTGATTAAGGCATTTGATGGAGGAAGCTTTTCCTCCTTTGTTTTCATAAAGAGGCTAAACCTTCTTAGGTAAGGCATGATTTTGGTCTTTTAAATGTTGATCTTTAAGTGTTTTTAAGTTATGATTGTTTGTGATTAAAAGTATGGCTTTGGCTTTAAATATAAGAGGATTTGAAGTGCATTTACAAGTTGTAAGTTAAGTGATTTTGAAATAATAAGTGTTAGTTATAAAATGTTTTTGGATAAGGAATGGTAAATAAGAAATGAGATTATTTATGGAAGAACGCATTTATTTT
>CANUEX010092353.1:0-13510 GCA_948099535.1 Jatropha multifida | reverse complement strand
CAGAGTAGTATCGCAAGATTAAGCGCATGCTCATACTTCGCAAGAATCCGTTTTCTCATCGGCTACAGCACCATATTTGGTTATATCAAAGACAGTTTGTGCTTCAACTGTAGAAAAGAATACTAACAATAGAGACATTATTGAGATAATTTTTTTTGAATCCATTATTTTTGTGAACATTTTTTCTTTTTCTTTTTCTTTTTCTTTTTCTTTTTCTTTTTCTTTTTCTTTTTCTTTTTCTTTTTCTTTTTTTTTATTTTTTTGCTATATAAGAAAAAGGTGAAGCGAATTTCAAGAACTAACTACACAATCTTATATTCAAAATTAAGCTAATATGATTAAGCTTTTATAGAACGTAAAATAACTAACTTAACTGAATGCTATTAAAGATTGCCGATATTTTCTATTAACTTCTACTTTTTCTGTTGACTTTTCTATTTTAAAGCATAATATATTTTTAAGTTAAAAACAAATTCCTAAGATGAATCCTCCGTATTTCCCTGACGTTAAATATTCAATACAAATGGTATCTTAATTATTTATTATAATAACATTTCTCCCTGATTCAATTATATTAATAATTCACTTATACCTGAAGTGTTTTCAAATGTGTCGTTATGTGACTTATTTACAATAAAAATAAAAATAAAAAAATTGAGTTAGACCACTAAGAACCGAACATATTCACTGGAACCGGTTTTTGTTTTAACAATACCATTTTGGCTTAAATCCTATTTATTTCATGCCCTCTGAAGACTCTTTGACTTCTTCATCCATTAGGAACTTTGTAAATTCTGGATTTTGTTTTTCTATTTAATTAATCTTTTGATGATCAGATTTTACCGATTGGAGATCAGGAGAAAAGAATTATAATGTTAATACACCATAGCTTATTAATTTTAATCGGTTGACAGCCAATTCATAAAACAATTCTTGACTATATATTTTCAAAATTAAAGGTGAGATAATGTGTTAAATTGAACTTAACTGAACAATTCTTTTACAATTGCAGGCATTTCTTTTATTTTTATCAATTGATGAGAAAAGGTTTTTTTTTTTTTTAATTCACGCCTTCTACAGCACTGTCCTCTAATTTTTTATAAAAATTTTGATTCAAAAATGCTTTGAGTTCAATGAATTCAATAATAGACGTCCGTTGGCATTTCAGCCTTTTCCTCTGACAGTTTCGAATAAATTATATTCTAACTCTTTAAGAGTTAAACTTCTGTTTATCCATATTTTGAGAATCGTAAGAAAAATAGCAATATAAAGGGTTGCTGCAAAGAGTTTGGCATGTTTGCTTGTTTCCACTATTAAGAGTACCATATATTTTGAGTTAGACTGAACTAGAACTAGGGTTTATTGTTGGGTCCAACACAATGGAGGAACCAACTTGACTCTCAAAGGAGTAGATATGGCTCGACAGAGAATGAGAAATTAAGTAAAAAAAAGAGAAATTAATTGGTAAAAGAAAATAATAGAAAAGGAACAAAAGAAAAAATAATGGTTATGATAGGGAAGCGAAAATTATTCGATTAGAGAAATAGACAGATTAAATTATGTTATTTAAAATAATATATAATTATATTTTCTCAGTTTGATCCCGGAATGCAACTGCAATTAAATTATCAAATTGGATAATAATAATAATAATAATAATAATAATAATAAAAGACTGCAATTACAATAAGCCCCAAATTATGAGAGAAAAAAACATCATTAAGCCATAATAACTCATAAAATGCAACTTTTTCTTGGATAAGAGGTTTAAATATGATTTATCCTAGTTATTAATAAATCATATTATAGAAAGTAAATATAAACTTATACTTCCTCCGTCTTATTTTATTTACTTGTTATTCCTTTTTTGGATGTTCCAAAATATCTGTAAGATTTCTAAATTTATATATTTATGCAATTACTTTTTCAATAATAACTTTTATGATTGTTCATTAAACGAAATATTTTTATTAATATCTTAATAAGTTAAGAGTGATAAAAGGTAAAATAATTTTTATTGACTAAATTCTTTATATGCGCGTTATGTCAAACCATGTAAATAAAATGAGATGGAAAGAGTAATAAATTTCATATGTCAATATAGTAGTATAATTCATAAAGAGCAATTTATTTTCTTATAATAAGAGATTTAAATATGATTTACCCTAATTATTAATAAATCATAATAATCATCAAAAGCAAATATAAACTTAGAAAAAATTTCATATGTTAATATAGTAATACAAACTATTGATAGATTATTTTTCTTATATTGAAAGAGAGGAAATATTACCATCAAATAATGTCCCTACATGCAATTCCTTTGCTTTCGAAAGATATACATGCAATATATAAAAAAGCAAAGCCATATGTGGACATATGGGGAGAGCTTTGACGAGCATCCTTATATTGCTGTAACAAAAATTGCCATGAGATCTAATAAAAGACAATTGTAAATTTTATGTTTCAAGCATAACACAAGTGTTGTGCACGCGAATGAGATTTCTCATTTGCTTCTAAATTTAACAAACAATCAAACCCCAAAAAAAGGTTAATTCCCACATTGTAATTTACCAACCATTGTTGATGTTAATCGTTTTTTTTCTTCTCCTTCCTCTTCCCCTAAAACCCTAATCATATTCTAAGAATCCAAACCAAAACACGTAAACAAGATACATGAAAATATCAAATACGTAATCCATATCCTATATGCATACACAAATTTCAAACTCCTATTACATTTATATATAAACTTACTTACATTTGGAAAGAAAACAAAAAAGAAAAGATGAAAGGACTGTTCAAATCCAAGCCACGAACACCGGTGGAGCTTGTGCAGCAAACGCGAGAGCTTCTTAACTTTGCCCATCTGAATAAAGAAACTCGTGAGAGCAAACGCGAAGAAAAGGTGTTTTTTCGTTTTTTCTTTTTCCTTTTTTTCCCTTTTAGTTGATTTGGCTCCGATGGGGATTAGAAAAAGTTCCTTACGTTGGCTTTTGTTTTGTGTTTTTTTTTTTCTTTTCTTGAAATCAATTTCATCGAGAAACGCGAAAGAAATTATTGTATTGATCGATATATTGTTATGCAGATGTCAGAGCTGAGTAAATCAATCCTGGAAATGAGGACAGTTCTATTTGGAAATGGTCAAAGTGAGCCAAGTTCTGATGCCTGTGCACAACTAACGCAAGAGTTCTTCAAAGAGGATACATTTCGCCTTCTCATTATTTGTCTCCCAAAACTTGACTTGGGGGTAAAATCTTCAATTATCTACATATTTTCTTTCTATTCCTTGTTCCTCTATCATCATTTGTTTTTTGAAATTGTAATTGTTGTTTCATCATAGGCACGTCAAAATGCCACTCACGTCATAGCAAATTTGCAAAGACAGCGTGTTAATGGTCGGTTAATGGCTTCTGAGTTCTTGGAAAATAATTTGGATTTTATGGATATTTTGATACCTGGGTAAGATAAATGTTTTTATTCCTATCAAGAAACTTAAAATTATGCCTTGTTGTATATATATGAATGTAAGTGCTTAACTAGTTGTTTATGTTGTTAGTTATGTAGATGGTGACATTGCCCTAACTTATGGTGCAATTTCAAGGGAATGCATACGTCATCAATCTGTTGCTAGGTAATCAATTTTGTTATTGGAGGTTAATTCTTTAAATCCATGAAAAACATATTATCAAATTTTAACGAAAATAATTTTCATAGTGATTTTTCGAGTGTCAATTTAGTGTCATTAGGATTTATATGTATAATTTAATAATCAACTATCTCGAGGATCAAATTATGAAAAATCTAGATATTTATACCTAATAACATTGTTATTTAATTTGTTGTAGAATATGAAAAATTTTCTGGCTAAGTTCTATTATTGATCTCGCAGGTATGTCTTGGAATCGGAGCATATGAAGAAAATTTTTAGTTATATACAAATTCCCAATTTTGATATATCATCAGATGCTCAGGCAACTTTTAAAGTTAAGTATATTTCACAATTAACAAGAATAAATTTATTTTTCGTCCATTGCTTTATTCATTCTTTTTTAGTAGTTAAATAGGAAACGCAAAACGCATACACAAATCTCATATATACATTTGTTCAAATACATTTTATACATTTGCTTTATTCATTCTTTTTTCATTTATACATCTGAACAGGAGCTTTTGACAAGGCACAAATCTACAGTAGCTGAATTTCTTTCTAAAAACTACGACTGGGTGAGTCAATTTTCTTTCAGTAATATGTTCTTTTCTTGTCAAAATATATATATATTTAACTAGAAATAATCGGAATTAGTTCATTTCCAATTTTGAATTTATGCTGAGAGAACAAGCTTCTAGCTCTTAAACAACCACTTTATACTAATTTCTTCCCACTTTTGGTTTCTTGAATCCAGTTCTTTCAAGAATACAATTCACAATTGTTAGAATCTTCCAATTATATAACCAGACGACATGCTATCAAGGTACTTATCATTGTTATTTTAACCAAAGTAAGTCTAATGATAACTAATACAAAGGTTTTTTTTTTTTTTCTATTAATCCATGGGTATCCTCATACTCGTTTTCCACATGAAACTAATTTCGTTTGAGAATTATTTGGAATGGTTACTCTGTCTAATGACATATATATAAATTTTTCCATAGCTGTTGGGAGATATGTTACTTGAACGCTCAAATGCTAGTGTGATGATTCGCTATGTGAGTTCATTGGAGAACATGAGAGTCTTGATGAACCTTTTAAGGGTACTCTTTCTTTCTCTATGTATATATATACATAAAACCTAATTTTATATCTACATCATAAAATTGTTTCATTCATTTGCAGGACTCCAAGAAGACTATACAGTTGGAAACATTTCACGTTTTTAAGGTAGCAAAAAAGGTTTTTTGGAACTTAGAGTTTCTTTGTTCTTGCTTTTATTTATGTTTATCTATTTCTTTTTTTTTTCTTATTGATAGTTGTTTGTCGCAAATCAAAATAAACCCCCTGAGATTATCGGTGTTCTTGTTACAAATAAGAGCAAGCTTCTCCGTTTGTTAGGTGACCTAAAAACCGAAAAAGGTAAGTGGTGCTGATTTCATTTCTGGACGTTATTGTAGATTATTTTATTTTAAAAAAATATATATATAGTAGAAAGATAGTGCGGACTTGGTTATGAATAGAGTTGAATATAAAAAAATAATTTATATAGTCGGCTCCAATTAGTTTAGAATTAAGGCTTGCTTAATTATTATTATTATTAGAAAGAAAGAAAGAAAGAAAGAAATATTGACTGCAAAGTAAAACATAGATTTGTAAGTTTATGTTATGGTTGATTTGATGCAGAGAATGAACAATTTGAAGCAGACAAAGCTCAAGTCATCCAAGAAATTGCTACTCTTAAAATTAAAGGAGACCAATCAGGAGTAGAGTCAGAAGACTGTGAGCTTGAATCTTAAATGCTATGTTCTTCCACTTATAACACCTGTACCTATTTGAAATACTAATTAGCATTTAGTTTTTGTTTACACATGATTTTTGTTTATTATGGTCATCACAAACTGTAAAGAGTGTGCTTTACTGTTCTACTACCAATATGATTGATCTTGTATAGATACATACATATAGTGTTGTTTATAGCGGAAGCTTTCGTGTACCAGGCTACCCTTTCATAGATAGAGTTGTTTGAATTATTTTTTTCTTCTTGATATGAACTTGTTCGCAAAATGGAGTGGTGGAGTCAACATCTTGAGAAGAATTTGGATTAGCTTTTTATCCAATTGTAGGGTGAAAAATTGCTATTGATTATCACCATTTTGCAATATGGTATTGTAATGTATTTGAATGTTTGAAGTAATTTTTAACATTTTCCGATTGCAAGCCTCGCAAATTTTGCCCACCATATGGATGCTAATATTTAAAAAAGAAATCAGTGTTTTCGAAAATCAGACCAGTTAATCTTTAAATTATAAATTTAGCAATAGTGAAAAATTTAAAATGTCACAATTCAGATGATAGACTTGTCTAGACCGGATTTATGAGCCCATTCATGGACTAAATTAATAAAAATATAAACTTTTGTTAAAACGAGAGTATTTTTAGTTATAAACAGGAAAAATGATAACATAAGAATCATTTTTTAAAAATTATTATTTTTATTGATTTAACCATTTGTGGACTATGGATTCAATTTAGACAAGTATTTTTCATATTTCGAACTAAAAATAAGCACTCAACTATTGATATATTAATTGTGCATATTTCAAAATTGTTAAATACATTTTAACATGATAAACACAGTCAATATATCTCATTTCAACCTAGAACATAGAAATGAAATGACACTATTTTCTTATTTGATAAAATCTCCGCCATTCTAAATCACGATGACTGAGATTGAAGCTAAGATGGCATGCTGCTAAGTACAGGTGAAAAAAAATAACCAAGCTGAGCCGAGTGGAATTCAATTCTTTAGCCACATATGTTCGCGTTCAAACTCAATTCCAACTTCAAAAAATTATTCAAGAACTCTTTAGTGGGTAAATGAGCCGAATTTGAGGCTTGCTAATCGCATTATCAAGTTGACTTACAGCTCTCATTTTAAAATTTCAAAGTTCAAACTCGCTACTCACATATAGCAATATAAATAAGACAAGTTGAGCTCGAATCTACCAGACTCGAAACTCGACTCAATAAACTTTAGTTTGACTCCAAATTTGACAAGTTTGAAAATTTTGAGCTTGAGCCCTATACTAGCCTCAATTGGATAGTTCTAAAAATTTTAGTTATATCTTAGTAATTAACATTATATGGATAGCTAGGATAATTTGGATTATTTTAATTTTAATATGTAGGACTAGTAATTGTAAGTTATAATGCATATTAAAGTTACATTAAGTTATGAGAATTAAAATGGAATAAAGTTGAGTGAGCTTAAGTCATGAGAAGCTCCTCAATCAAATATTTTGGTTTAGTACTTAAAACAATTAGTATTTAATTATCTAATCTGTTGATTAAGAACCTACTTGGTGAAATTGAATTATTAGTACTTAAATAAAATAAAATAAAATTCAAATCGTATTGAACCAACATTAGTTGGACTTAACTGACCTGAGTTGGACCGAACCACATATATGATCAAATAAAGGAAGGAGAGAGAAAATAATATCTCTTCGCCCCTGTACCTGGTCGATGCAAGAATAGCCCCCTCCTTCATCATTTCTCCACCAAATCTTGCAAACTTTGTATTAAATCAAAGGTCTTGGAGAGCACATCTATAATCTACCTTCTTTTTATCTGATTTGTGTGGCAATTAAGAGAAATCACGGCTACAATATTTGGCCATGAAATCCAGCCACTTATTTGGTTAGGTAGGTGTTAAATAATCTCTTCTTTGTATATTAGATAATTTCTTGTATCAACTTTCGGATTTAAATTAGAAGAAAGGAAGAAAATTCATGTATTAGTCTTGTTGATGATTTGTAGTGGCTGACTATGAAGTCCAATGATAATACAGATGAACTAATAAAGATTATAGGATTGAAATTCATGATTGATGGAAGGAGATAACAAAGATAAACTTATTGACCGGTTATTCCATGTGTGCCTGGAATTTGGTCACAAAGCTTGAATTAGTTGAATTATGAAATTTTATAGAAAACTATGTTAAGATGTTGAAAAGGTTCTGCTAAAATGGCCAGTGCAATGGATGAGGAGAAATGGTGTTTTAGTTAAATGAATGTAGGCAGCTCAATGAAAAATCTGATTGAAAATCAAGTAAAATTTTTAAGTTATTTAGTTGTGCAAATGGTCTCCAAAATTCATGAAATTTTATATGGAAAAATCCTGCCATGTGAGAAAGATGCATTAAAAATTTCGGGACAAATGGATTTAAGAAAATAAAGATATTAACAAAGGAAAGAAGACTACTCAGTATGTGAAAACTGAAAATTCTGGATCTCCTTGACTTGCACTAAAATTGAGCAAACTTAAATATAAATTAGTTGACCATGAACGTAAGTATAAAATAGATGAATATAAAGCTGAATATGTATAATTTTTGTCTCTAAAATTTAAAATGTAAATTTGACGAATAAAAAAAAATATTAAAGGACTTTAAATATCAATAAAGAGCTGAAAACAAAGAATTGAAAATGTGATGTATGTTTATTAAGTAGTATGAAGTTAATATGAATATTAATTTCATGCTACAGTATCTGAGAGGAATGGATAGGAAGATAAGTCAATAAGTAAAGAAGTAAGAAGGCTATGAGGACTTTCCAATCCAGATTAGTGCAATGCTATCTTCTTATTTTGTCTAAAAATGAAAATATATTTGATCTCGCCTTTATTTTCATAAAGTGGTTTATTTTCTTAAAGAAAATATTGAAATAAGAGTTTTATGGATTTTGAAAAAAAAGAAGTATGATTTGATATGATATGGTTTTCAAATGATTCTTATAGTTAAACTGAAAATCTATTTATGAAAATCTATTGTATGAGGGGTGACCATAAATCAATGTTTTTAGTAGTATTTGTGAAAAATGGATTATTGCCCAATGTGTTTTCAATTATACTTAATGTATCAAAAGATTTATATATAGTCTCACAATAATTTATAGACATGGTTATTGCCTACCAATATTACTTCATTTGTTAAAATTGATATTATTATTGATAAGAAAATGAGATTGTTCCCTCTTAAATGAGGTTGAGATTGCCACTCTTCTGTTAAGATAAAAATCACAGATTGAGATTGAGATAGCTTTGTCTTGATGAGCTCATAGGAGACTAATGCCCCTTCGGATTGAGTCGATCTAGATTGCTGAGACTAAATTGGATATTATCAAGTTCTTGAATGGATGTTTTCTTGAAATTGTATTGATGTTATTCTATTATTTTTAAAAAAGAGTAACTATTGAATTTTAAGTAAGGAATTTCTAGTGTTATTGTTAGAGTACCTTCTTCTAAAACTTTTTAATTGGGTTTTAAGAGAACTTGATTTTAAAGTAGAGTATTTGAAAAAGCATGAAATTTTATTTATAATTATTTTTAATATTTGGAAGATGTGAAATTTACATATAATTTTATATATAAGCACCACTAAGCAATTTATTTAGAGAGAGTATTTTATGTATTATAGCAGGAAAAGGAAAAAAGTAAGTAGGAGAGTAAGTCGTAGTAGTTGCTGGATTCCTTTTTATTTAATGAAGAGAATAGGGCTATTGTTGTAGCTATCAAATATATTATTTCCTTTTGAAATTTTCTATGATGTATAAAAATATTAACAAAACAGTCATATATATGTATGAGCAAATGTGTATAATTAAGTTTATGTAAATTTTCAATGCTAGTATAAAGGACAAACTCTGCGTGTGTATATATATATATATATATATATATACCTTTATTATTATGTATTTATGAAAATGAGGTTGATCTAGTATGTAATTTTATCATCCATGGGCTTATGGGTTGATCTAGTATGTAATTAAATCATCCATGGACTTATGGGCGATGAAATTATTTATACTTTTGATGATGTAATTGATGTTAAAGAAATTATATTGACCCAAATATTTTATTTAGTTTTAATAAAAGTTATGTTTCATATATCTAATCAATTACTATAAAGGCATTTCTTTGTAACAAGTGAGAGAATCAAAAGAAGTTTTACATTTATTTTTATACAAGATCTAAATGTATGAATGAAAAGTTTTGAAGTCCCTTGTAGTATACTAAGTAAGTATTTATGAGATTTAAGTATTTATTAAGTATATTACGAACAACATATCATGCTTTACAATAGGATAAGGTGTGACAAGCTCGGTTCGAGACTCGATTTTGACTCAGCTTAAGGTTCGAGTAAGCCAAAATAAACAATATGAACTCAATAAAATTCCACAAACTTTTGAGCTGACCATCATTAGGCTTAAGCTCGGCTCGTTTACTAAACAAGCTAAATCGAGCTCGAGTTTGATTTTAGCCGAATTTGTTCTAACTTTTTTCAAGTCAAGCTCACACTTTGTAAACTAACTTAGCTCATTTACACCCTTAGTTACATATTTCAAATAAATATAAATAAATTTTCAAATTGAATCTCAAGCAATTCACAGTGATTTGATTTATTTACAATCATATTGTTGGTTGTGTAAAAGTAGTAGCAGTAATGATAATAACAGTTAATATCAAAAAAACATAAGTCGTACCCTATCAAAGCTAAACCATAACAATAGTTCATTTATTTTTAGAGTTATTTATCTAGATCAGGTCTATAGTCTCACTCATGAACCAAATTAATGAAAATAGAATTTTTATTAAAACAATGATTTTTCTAACCATACACTGAGGGAAGAAAAAGGATAAAATAACAATAATTTTTAAAAAATTTCTATATTAATTGATTTTATCTATTGGTCGGGCCATATATCCGGTCTAAACAAGTATTTTCCTTTATTTTTACGGAAAATTAAAGTAAATGCTATTTTTTTAAATTTATTTTTACAAAATGTCAATTTGACTTGACTATTTAAATTATTGTCAGTTAAGGTATATTTTTTCCTTTGTTGCTCTTTTTTAATTCGTTAGGCGTTAGTTTGTTAGTAAATTGGTGTTTTAATTATTTAGTGATTTCTTTTTTTATTAATTTTTTATTTTAATTATCGTTTGTTAGTAAATCAGTGTTTTAATTGCCCAGTGTTTTCTTTTTTATTAATTTTTTATTTTAATTATCATTTATTTGTTTTTAGTTTCTTTTCTTTTTCTGTTGTCTTCTTTTTTAGTTTTTTTTTAGAGTTTCTTTTTTTCAGCGTTTCCTTTTTTTTTTAATATTTCCTTTCTTTCAAAATTTCATTTTTTTTCCAGAGTTTTTCCGTTTGTTGAGTGTTTCATTTTTTTTGGTTACTCATGCCGCTTATTTTAACGGTTCAGCGTCATATTGTTTGAGGTTATTTTAAGTATTTTTATTTTAATATTTGATATTTGATATTTTATGACATTTAATTAAAAGTGAAACCTATAATGTGACATTTGTCTAAAAGTCCTTACTTTTAGAAGTGTATATTTGATGTGTAAGGTTTTAAAAGAATTGTTGAGTTTAATGGAATTGAATGATTTTCAAAGATTTTCACAGTTTCCATTATAATTCTACATAGAGTTTTATAGAATTGATGAGACTTTTTTACAGATTTTGATTAACTTTGATGGAATTACATTGACTTTTATATATTTAATTAAATTTAATTTCAAGACCTAAATTAACAAATTAAAAAATGTTGGGCCCAATTGAAAAAGTGAAAAACAAATGAGTGACCAAAAAGTAAATATGTCATCTTCTTCAAAATCTTTTCTTTTTCTTCATTAAAATCTTACTGCTACCAACAGTAAAAGGCCTGCAATAACCAGTATCACCCACAGTCATCATGTTCTCCCAGAATAGTCGTGGTCAGAAGACCACAGGCTTCTCATCTCTTCTTGGTTTTCAATTTTAATTTAAAAACAAAAACTAGCAACCACCACTAACCAAGACCTGTGCCAACTATCAAAGCTCACGCAAGGAGGCAATTTTATATTAATTTAAAATCGATGCACAGCTTGTCGCTTGTGGCTCACAAAGACTCGTGGTTCGGCCACAATAATGGTAGATAATATTCTTTAGTTCTTTGACTATTTCAAAGCTTTTTTAATTTTTTTATTTGATTATATCATTATTTAATGAAATCAACCCATAAACTTTTCAAAAAATAATCAAATTAATTTGAAAATTTGCAACAGTATTAATATTAATTTTTGTCAAAATATCAAATTCTCAGCACATGAATTCATTTGAAACTAAACCAATAATTAATACATTATTTTATATCTTAATGGATAGAGATGGAAGTAATACATGTATTTTTTGCTCTGCTCCGATCTGTTTAAAAAGGATATAGATAGTTATAAAGGGATTTGAAATAAATATGGATAATGAAATTAATATCGTAATGGATATAGATAGTGAATTGACTATTGCAACGGATATGAGTAATGAAATTAATATTCATAATGGATACGGACAGAGTGCGTGTATAGATATTTAGATACCCATTACCCATTAGTCGTTATATTAAACAAGTACAGTAATGGTTATCCATGGTACTCTATCCATTATTAATATAAAAAATAAATTTTAAATAAGTTCAAATTTAAATGGTTAAGATTCGTGGATACTCTGACCATTTAAAAGGTATTTTAAACGAGACAGATACGAGTAATAAAATTTAAACAGATTCGATACGAGTACTTAAATAAGGATTTAAATAGATTTAGAATAGATACGAGCAGTAAAATTTTAAATGGATACGTTAAAAATTCGCGAGAACTTGTTCCGCTTCCATCTTTATTAAGGGATATATTAGATTAAAACTATGTTATATTAAAAGATTTTTGAAATTTTTAAGTTGGAGGATGGATCTATGAATGATTTTTTTATTCATACCTAACACCTTAACATCCTACAAAATCAATAATTTTATAAAATCTTTTTAAATTAGTAATTTTTTTAATCCTATCAAATTTATATAGACTTTTAAAAAATAATAATTAAGGACCATTATATTTTTTATAAATTTTATAAGAGTTTGAATTAAATATTATAAAATTTTAATAGATTCCAATAAAATTTAAATTAAATATTATTAAAATTTTAAAATCCTGTAGAATATAATAGGTTCTTAATTCAATGTAACCTTCAAATTTTTTAAGCTGTCACGATCCTTAGATGAAGAACTAGTGGATCTTTTTTATGATAATGCTCCATCGGATTCAAGCCCAACTGCTTTTTTAAAAGTAAATAATTTCAAGTTGATGAGTCTTTAAGCCGGTGAATGCTTTTGGCATTTCAGTTGCATAAACAGACGGCTCTAATGGAACAATTCGCCATTGCAAGGCACAAGCCCAACTTATTAGTTGGGCAATGGGAGCCCCATATAAGAATAATACAGCTTAATTGGACATTTACAAATTAAATCATTTAATATCTGATTTAGCATAAATAAATTTTGAAAATTTTATTTGAATTATACGAATAAAAGTGTTTCAATTTAATGAATTTTATATAATTACATTAAATCCTAAAAATTTTAAATAAATTGCATTGTATAAGATTGTACTGGGGATGGAGCTAAATTTTAGAATTTGGGTGCCAAAAAAATTTTTACAAAAATTTTTTTTTTTTGGCATTATTTTGTAAAGCAAAATTGAAAAAAAAAATGGGGTTTGAGAAGGCCAGGGCTCCTCCTCCTCCGGCCACGGATTGTACGAAATAAAAATAATAATATAAAATGAATAGTGCAATAAAAATCTCTCAGTATGAAAACAATAGTGTGACAGCATCTAAACTACCGAAATCAATCCTAACACAAATAAACTCTACAAACATATATATGGGTAATCTAATCTCTGTAATAGACACAAAAAATGGTACAGAAGATGAGTTATACAAAGTTACACAGACTGCTGAGAATACCCATTGCCATGTTT
>CANUEX010092300.1:0-27264 GCA_948099535.1 Jatropha multifida | reverse complement strand
TTATACATCTAATAGTTTTAGGATTTTCTATACTCATCTCTTTAATACCTTACAAATCTTATTTCCTTACATTTCAGTAAATTAAAGTAAACCCACTATAAAATTAGAAAATGATTCGATAATTATTTTATAAAATGTTTCGATTTTCAAAAATCTGGGTATTACAAACTCAGTGTGTTCTAGGATTAGAAATATTTCCAAAAGCGAATCAAACACAGACTCGGATTATCTTCAAAGATCAAGGGTTCTTGAGGTGTTCTTCATCAACTTCAAGCAAATTCGTTGATTCTCCTTCAAAACAAGGTACTGAGAGTCTAAAACCCATCTCTTCTTTGTTTTTAGTTCATTTCAATATGTAAATCACCAAAATTAGGTTATTTGTGAGAGGAACACACAAAAACTTGATGTTGCTGAAATCTGTAGCTTTCTGGGCCCAACTGGCGCAAGGAAGTCGCAACTAACGCAAGGAAGTTGCATCTAGTGCAAGGTAGATGCAACTAACTGGCGCCAGTTGCAACTGGCTAGCATCAGTTGAGCCTAGAAACCTCTAGATTTCAGGTTTTTCGTTCATTCTCGATCTTCTGATGTTTATGGACCCTTGTTACCTTAGTATGGGATGAAAATCACCTCCAATGGTGTGAGATCCTCAACTCAGAAGCTTAAAACATCTAAAAATTGGGTTATTTGTGAGAGGAAGAAATCTGCAAATTTCTGGAATGAACTGGCGCAAGCCAGACGCATCTGGTGCAAGGCACTTGCCTCTGGCGTGCGCCAGTTGCAAGTAGCTCATGCCAAATGCATCTGGCTCACGCCACTTGAGCCCAAAAATCCACAGATTTCTGGTTTTCTAACTTTCTTGGGTAATCTGACGTTTTTGGACTCCAATTACCTTGGTATGGGATGAAAGTCACTCCCAATGGTGTGAGAACATTAACTCATAAACCAAATAACATAAAAACTTCAAATCGTGCCTAGATTTTGAGATCGAAGTGGGTTAAGGCCTAAGGGTTGAAAATCCACATTTCATCCGGATGAGTACGTTGATGATTTTAATTTTGTTTATTGCTGGAATTTATGAAATTTGTTCATCTAACAAGATGAACATTGTGATCATGAGCTTGAAACAATATTAAAATTGTTATATTTTTTATTATTGCAATTATTTAATTATTGTTCTATAATATGTCTTATATGTTGTTCATCTAACTCACTAACATCACTAACAATTCTAACATTAATTTTAATTTTGCCATTTTATTATTTATTGTTTATTTTGATTAATTTATCTTATTGTTGAACTGATATGTGTGTTTTGGTGATTTTTAATTATTGTTGCATTTATCATATTGTTTGAATGTGTGAATGTGTTGTATTTGTTAAGTTTGTTTGCTGTAATTTTTTGAGTTTAATGTAATTTATTCATATGGTTTGTAATAATTTTTATTTATATTGATTTGTATTAATTAAAGAGATATTGGGGATATATAATGGGATTAATGAGTAGAATGTATTTTAGGAGATGGTTTGTAATCTTTTCTCCTCCCTCTTTCTTGTAGATAATTTAATTTTTTGTGATAATATGCTTGAATGTCACTGTTTTCAAAATTGCATAAAATGATTTTACATTGCAAATTAAATTAATACCGCAATTAATAAATAACGAATATTCGGACAACTAGGAGGCCGGTTTTAAATCGAACGGAATGGGTGCCTAACACCTTTCCATTTTCCTACCCAACTCCCGAATCCACTTTGGTTAAAACCGAATTAATTAATTTCAAAGAATTAATTCATCCGAGATATTTTTTCCTAATTTAGTAAAATAGGGTGGCGACTCCAAATAATTTTCAAAAATCTTACCAAAATAAGAAAACTCTTTCTGAGGATTAAAATGAAATTAGATGAAATAAATTTTATAAATTAAAATGAACCAAACCCATTTAATTTGGTTTACTCAAGTAACTCTTGAGAAGACCACGAGACACGTGCGAAAGCCACATCGTCCTCAAATAGATATATTTTTAATCTATGAATTCTCCCTAATATTAAATTTCGTTAAACTTGATTTATTATATATACCAATCCCCTTTGAGTAGATTAATATATAAAAAGAATTAGAAAATTCTATCTTACTCACATCATGTGATGAAAATTTATAAATCTCTATGAATAACTCACTTTGGTGTAGATATCCATATCAATATACAAACTTTTCTAGCAAGACAATATTTTATACCCAAAAAATTCTTTTAATTAAAAGACCATATCTCCAAGATATATATACATGAGTTGTAAATTGAAAAGGAAGCAATACAACATTTATGCTTTGATAAGAAAATAAAAAAGAATTGAAGAACCAATAATTCAAGAATTCCATAATCAATTCAAAACACCCCAGTGTTTAGATTATCGATTCAATCACATATACAATCCACAAATCATAATCAAATTTTAATTTATATAAGTAGGCTCTGACATCACATGTTAGAATTTAAATCCCCAAGATACTCAGATATAAATTGAAATTACAGAAAATAGAATAACTTACAGGTTCTCTTGTTTGCTCCATTGACTCCATCTTAATCTCAAAAGCTAGGTTGAACTAAATAGAATAGCCACGCACAATTTTTTGTGGAACAGCTAGGTGCTTCCTCCCTATGTCTACAAACTCCCAATGGGTGGAGAATAATTTTTTTACGATGCGGACTAGAGAGAGAGGACATAGTCTATATATAGGAGACTATCAGGATCTCCCACTATAACCGTAATAGAACTTACAATCCTAACCCAAGTGAAGATTTAATCACACTTAACTCAAAACATATTTAACTAGCCCATCAATATTTTAATGATCACTCCTCAATAATGGGCTTTAAATTAGACGATTGGATTATAAAGCTTAAGCCAAATATTTTATAAAACCAAATAAAACACAATCGATAAGCCTAAATAAATAAATATCTAATTGAAAAAGCTATGTTCCAACTAAGAATCAATCTAAAACTTGGCAATTGGACTGAATCGCTTCAATGAATCTCCTTGGCTTGCTCTACAAATCAACAGTCAAGCCTATCTTTATGAATTATCTAGTCTTTGACTTCAACTCTCCCATCGCTTCTAAGCTTTCCTCGCCTAGTTCTATGCTATTAATCGTGCACAGTGAAAGAAAGCGGATTGACGAACAATCTCTGAAAAGAAAGCGAATTAATGAAAATAGAGACTATTCCTTGATTAACATTATTTTTTATTTTTTCCTAGTTATCATTTAGTTAACTTTATTTTTATCCAATCAACATTTTTGCTCTATATGGATTACACACATTATTACTTAATCTACCTTATCACGCATGTGTTTCAACTCTTTTTCACATTTTGGCAAGGGGCATGGTTATTAGGGGTGTGCATGGGTCGGGCTGGGACAGAAATTGCATAATTTTTAGTCCCATCCCTAAATGTTGGCACATAAAAAATAGTGCTTTAATGCTGTCCCAATATATATGTAGTCTCGTGTCATCCCAGCCCATTTTCTAAGACAGGACAAGACGGGATGGAAATTGGGGTCAATGGGACAGGAGATATGGGTCGAGTCAAGAATCGATCAGGAATTTCCATAGTATTGCTAAATCATTTTTCATTAAAAAAATAAAACATTTATATATTCATCAATTACAATCAAAGAAAAGTCACTTATATAAGATTGAGTTAAAAAAAGAAAGAATAGATCAAATGCTTAATTCAATAATTGATGATCTACTACTAAACTTATAATGGAAGATTTTTAGGTACTTATTTTTTAGGTAATAAAAGCTTTAAAACAATCCATTTTATAATTTTACCTCTTATGAGAAAATGATCACACAAAAAATAAAAAAATAAAATAACATAAAAACTATATACAATTTAACTTTACATGTATTTTATGAATTTTAGCTCATTATTATTTTTGTCATTATTGTCTTTAAGCTTATTTAAATTTAATACCCTGAATATTATCTAAAAATAAATAATGATAATATTAAGCATAACCAATAATCCAGTAATCATAAATCAACTGAAGTTAATATTTTCTCTTATATTAATTAATCTTTCCATTTTTTGTTTAGTAAAAAAAATTTATTCGAAAATATTTACTTAACACATACTATGGAATAACAGAGAAAAAATCTACGTTGGAAATATGTTCAATTACTTGATTTATTTTATATTTTAGAAAATGCATATTATTTTTTTATATTATTATTATTTTAGCAATAATTGGTATTTAAAAATTCTAAAATAAAAAGGATAAAATAATTTTTACAAACATAATTTGAAATTTATAAAAAAAAGATGACTAGAATTTTAAAGAAAAATGGAATCAGAAGTCTCGATTTTTAGGACCAAATGGATGGAATAGAACATTGCTCGGTATGGATTGATTTTAATCAAAAAAAACAGGTCTCATCCCATAATTACTTTCAGGAGGGGACTATTAAATTAATATCAGGATTTTTTCGAGATGGAAATTACGGATGGTTCTTAGGAACGGATCAGGATTCCTGCTATCTCGTGCACACCCCTAATGGTTATTGAAGAATTTGTTAGTACAAGGTTATGATAGAACCTCTGCAAAGTTCGAGGGGCCACCAGGAGAAACAATAATATTTTAGGCACAAAATTTTACGTTAAACCAAAGTAAACTAGTAAAAGACTTTAAACCACACATGGCTCACATGGAATTTTAAAAGAAAATGATGAAATTGCCCTCTTTCCATCTCCATTTTTGGTACGAATCTTTCTTCTCTTCTTTCTTTCAACAATAGTGGTAGCATACACTATTAGTTATATGCCCTATAGCCAATTTGATTGGTTTATTTTGGATATAATATTTTATATAGTAAATAATTTATTATTAATAAAAAGACATTTATTTATCTTCTATATTCTATTTATTAAATTTTGGTAAAAGATAAAGTACATGAGATAGTATTACTTTGCAAAGTAAATTATAATGTGGTTATAATTATAAGTTTTATTTTGTATTAAAATAATATCGCTAAATATTTCTTGTCAATATTCTCCTTATTATTGGACAACGATTAGAGCTGTTGAGACTGGTACATATATGTTTTTTCCTTAGGAAAGCAGTTGTTCTCAGAAGCTGAGATATATGTGATATTTAGAACTAATATGTAGGTGTTTGTTATTTAAACAAATCCATTGAATTGACCTGCATGAGAATTTCATATGAAGAGTCACTTGTGTCTATGGAATATTCAAGAGATGCTTGTGTAAGTGATCATATGACTTAAAGTTACTAAGCTATCTTCTATAGGGATCATTATGTTTTGATTATTCAATTACATTATTCATTTTATGAATAATAAGTGATAGAAAAAAGAACTAGAAAACTCAAGAGAATATTAAGATTGCTATTGATTTGTAATTGTGTGTTTCAATGGGACATATTATACATATTTATAATAATTTCTTAATTGTAATGGAAAGACTTTCAATGCTTAGAAAAAGATCTTAGTCATAAATGATAAGCAAGAATCTTGCACATTAATTGCTTAGCTTGAATGACTCTTTGACCAAGACGTTATGAATTCAAAAATAATGCTTGAGTTGTTTATGTGTTTGCATGTTCAGCTCATTTTGGATGTTCGGCCTATTTTGAGTGTTCGTCATATTTATTAATTCCTATCAAAAGTTTTCAAACATAGTGCTGATAATTTATGTTCAACTTTGAAGAAAAACGTGTTTCATTCTTTTAACTTACTCTAACTACTAGGGTATTTAGACTAGTTACTATATTTTTTGAAACTTAACCCACCTTTGAAATTTGATCTAACTCCACGTATGCCCTAACTGAAAGATTACTTTATGCACACTCACTCAAACTTCCAACTTTCAAATGAGGTCTTGTTTTTAATGAGTGTAACCTTTGAGATTATCTATGCAATTCAAATGGCGATGATGTTTTAAGTAATAATAATATGTGTCCCTTGACTTTTTGCACCTTCAGATTTTCTTCCTTTCAACTTGCATTTCTTCCTTATATAATTCTATAGTTTTGGAAGGAAAACATTTTCAACCCTACTATCTTCTCTTTCGATCCCAAGTTCTTTCTATAAAAGCTTTTTTAAGCACTTTAAAGAGAAGGTAACCCTCTTTCTATCTTTTATCTGATTTTATTATGGGTTCTCCTTCTCCTTCTTCAAACAAAGACAAAGGCAAAGGCATTATTGTTGAAAATCTTCATTGAAATTGAGTTCTGAGGCCACCAAATCTGGTGGTTTTCCAATTAGCCGCCACCAAAATGTTTCTCCAGGGAGAACCAGGGCCACAAGCAATTAATTAGGGACAACAACACCCCACCTTGCCCTAACCCCCCATCTAAACCCTTGGGAACACTTGTAAAAACCAAGAGTGTTTCCAAAAAGAGGAAAACAGTTCCTCAAAGAGAAAATGAAGTTTTTGAACTTAGGCCTATGTTAAAAAAGAGGGATTTGGGTAGGATTAGAGTGAAATATTCAATTCTTGAGGAATTTGAACTGTTAACTATAGGAGAAAATGTGCGGGCCAACTTAAAATAAGGTCCTAACTTTTTTATTCTGTATGAGGAAGATTTAAGAGCTATTTTTTTCCTTCCCTTACAAATATAACTTTGTAATTATTTAAATCAAATTAGAGCTACGGTGTTTCAACTAGCCCTTAATAGCATTAGGGTAATATTAGGACTTTGCATTTTAGTTTGGCAAGCTAACCTAGAATTCTCCCCAGATGTGGTAAATGGGTTGTGCTGTTTAAACAACCATGAAAAAGAAGACCATCCATATTTAGCTGCCTGGGATCATCTTGATGATATCATTAGGATGCCTAGTTCCTTAAAATGAAGATGGATATAAAAATTCTTTGTGGTGAAAAGTAAAAAGGATTTCAATATAAACACCCATTGATCGAGAGTTTGTCTGTCCTTTCATAAGAATAGAGTTTGTACTAATAATGAAAAATTAAGGATTGATACCTTAGTTGAATATGCTAAAAGACCCATACATGTACAAGGTCTACTAGAACTTCAATATCTTGTAGTCCGCTTAGGAAAATGATCATATCGAATAAAAAATAATCAAGGTACTTATTGCATAGCAAGTACACTTGAGCTCTTTTAGACTGATTTTTAACGCTTGTTGCTTTCTGCAATTATGTCGGGTAATTATTTTTTGAAAACAGTAGAACAATGAAGAAAACAGAAGAAAGAGGCGCAGAATTCCGCTCGATCTAAAAAGAAGCCATCTAATAAGGAAGGTTTAGTGCTAAGGGATGAGGAGGAAATAAATATTGATCCACCTCTTGCGAAGTCTACTGGGCCTTCTAATCACCCCCACAACCAAGCACTCTGCCACACCACATATTGAAATCAATTTGGCTCCTTCCTTTGTTCAGAATTTAACTGGAGTAGAAAAAAGTGCTATGGAAGTACCGGAGCCTGGGATTGGTGTAGTTAACCTAAGGGTTGATGAGGATGAGGTTCCTTTGTTAAGAAAGAAGAGAAGACTTCATTATGAGGCTTTTTTAGATCGCCCAAACTATCCTAATGTGGAATCCTACATCAAATATATGCATGGAACTTCTACTTCTTATTCTCAAAGTCTTGTGAGCAAAAGATCTTGCTAAGCTCACTCTGTTTGAGCAATATTGGAATTTTTTTTTATTCAACGGAGGAAGTTGTTCACCATAACTCACTACTACCCATTTTTATTCTTTTCTTTCTTTTCTATTTTTCTTATCTTTGCCTTTATTGGCTTGTGCAACAAGTTGCAATCATGAGAAAACATGTTCATGACATTTGTTCCCACTGCAATAAACTGGATGTGGCTAAGAATGAGGCAAACCAATTGGCCAAATTTGCTCAGGAGATGTTATAAAAGTCTACTTCTAACCATAATCAAGAGGAACTCAATTGTGCTCATGAGGATTATAAGAAGGTTACTGATGAAGCCTTGATCACCAATTCAAAAAATATTCAACTTGAAAAAGACAAGGCTGATTTGGAGAAGGCTAAGGAAGCCGTTGAGAAAGAGAATAAGAAATTATAACAATAGTGCAATCAACTAAAGGATGAGCTATCTCTTGGTCGAAAAGAAGTCAATGATGCTATCAACAATTTAGTTGATACTATTAATAGTCTCTAAGATCGAGTCACTGCTGCTCTTCAAAGTCATTATCCGAATGATGACATTGATTTTATTAGTGATATTCCTCTCACCGCTCCTTTTGATGACCCTTCGACTGATCCTCCCAGCAACATCAAGAAGATATTTTTGTCGAGTTAGAGAATATTGATGTTCACCCAAGTTAATGTATTTTTTTATGTACATGTACATGGATTTCTTCTCAAGGCCTTTATTCTTGAGTCCCTTTGACTCATTTTATCCTAAGCTTACGTAGGCTCATGATCTTATATTTGTGCACATTTTTGGAGCATGTTTCTATTATGCTCTTTTTTTTCTTTATTTTTTCGGACGAGAAAATATGATAATATTCTTTTTATTTATTCTTTTTGTGGATGTCCAGGAAAAACCAATTTGTTAGGACCAACCTATTTCTCGATGCTCCCCCAAGCTTTCCCTTTTACATCCATGTTCCTATGATCCCAACACTTAGGTGAAAAAAACCTGTCTTCCAACTAATACATCATTACATATGATATCATCAAAGATTTGCATTCCATGTGGGGTGCATTTCCTGCCCGCCTATTTTTCTTATTTTATAGGTACTTGGACCTATCTTTTTTGTTATTTCATAGGATCTTCCTAGTTTAGGCCCAATTTACTTACTCCTATTGAACCTTTTGTGATTTTAGCTTTCTTAAGGACTTAGTCTCTAGTGTTGAAACTTCTTAACTTCACCCTTTCATTATAGAACTTCATCATTTGCATTTTACATGCCTCTGCATGTACAACTGCATCTTCACATCATTCTTCTAATAAATCCAATGGTACTCTTATTTTATCATTGTCTTCTTCTGCACTGTAAACTGTGCATGTACTTAGCAAACTGATCTTAGTTGGTATGATGGCCTCAACTCCATACATAAAGGAGAATGGTGTCGTGTAGATTTTCTTGGTGTTGTTTAGTATGCCCATAGCACATAGTTTATCTCACTCACCCAATTTCCTTTTTCTTCATCCAATCTCTTTTTTAGTCCCTATAAAAGAATTCAATTAGTAACTTCTATTAATCTATTTGTTTAAGGATGAGCCATAGATGTGAAATGTAACATGATTTTCCAATTTTCACAAAATTGACGAAAATGGGCTAAGTTGAATTATTTTCTATTATCTGTGACTATGCTATTAGGTACCCCATATTGAAAAATGATAATATTTTGAAAAAAGAATATGATGTTTCGGGTAATTATAGATAATGCCTCTGCTTCTACCCATTTGGAGAAATGATCTAGAAGTACCACCAAAAACTTCTTCTGCCCAACCATTTTAGGGAAAAGTCCAAGTATGTCAATTCTCCATTGAGCAAAATCCAAGCTCCTCTAAGAGGTTGTAAATATGATGTTTGTTGTCTAGCCACTCTATCATATTTTTTGCATTGCTAACATGTCCTTATTTTTTTTGTTTGACATCTCTTTTCATTATTGGCCAGTAATAACCAAGCCAAATGATTTTCCTTATAATGGCATCTACCCCTTCATGTGCTCTGCACAGTCCTTCATGCACCTCCCTTATAGTATACTCAGCCTCCTCTTCATTTAGACATTTGGACCAAGGATGTGATTTTGATCTTCTATATAAAGTTTGATAAATATAGGCATAGTCTGTAGCTTTCCTTGATAATTTGATTGTTTCTTTTTTGTCTGCTAGAAGTGTTCCTTGTTTCAAGAAATCTATTATTGGCTTCATCCACCCTTTTTGAGTTGAAGTTATCATAAGCTACTTTTGTTCAATGTTTGGTAATTACTATACCTCTAATGGTATGGAGCTATTTAACAATTCATTTTTTTATGCGACCATTTTAGTTAAATTTTCTACTGCTGAATCACTACTACTGAATCATTAGCTCTTGGAATTTGATTTATCTCCCATTCTTTAATTTGGGATAACAACTGTACTGCCAAAGCTTTATATTTTAGCAAAATAGGTTCTTTGACTTCAAATTTCCATGTCAATTGGTTAACCACCAATTGTGAGTCTGAATAAATGGACAGTGTTCCAATGTTATCTCCTGTGATAATTTTATTCCTATGATTAATGCCTCATACTCAACTACATTATTTGCAGTGTCAAAGTTCAATTGTGCAGCATACTAAAGTTTAATTTCGTTTGATCCTAGTAAGATGATTCATGCTCCTACCCCTGCATAAATTGACGCTCAATCTGTATACAATTATCAATGTCATTGTGTAGACTCTTTTGCTTCTCCTCTTTTATAACTCCTGTTAACACAAGTATAAAATCTGGAAGTGCCTAAACCTTCAATGTTGCTCTAGGTATATATTGTATGTCAAATTCTCCCAATCGGATCGACCACTCAAGAATTTGGCATGATGTTTTGATCCTGTGCAACATCTTTATTAAAGGATAATTAGTTCGAACATAGATTGTGTGTTATTGAAAATAATGTCTAAGTTTTACTAAAGTAACCAATGCTGTATATGCCAATTTTTCAATAAATGAGTATCTTATCTCTACCCATCTTAAAACCTTACATAATATATTGGAATTATTCAGTTCTGTAACACCCACTATTTGGTCATGTGGAACTAAATAATGAATGTCACATTCTATGCCCGAGGCACATGACTGACTTTACTCTTAAATAATTTAAAAATAGCACTTAATTAAGAAAACAGTTTTGTTCAAGAAAAGAGTATAAATTTTATTACATTAGAAATGTCAGCAAAACATTTTACAATTTTAGAGAGAGCTTTTTATAATAACTTATTTGCTCTAAATTTAATAAATAAGTGATTTGTTCTATAACATAGGTGAATAAATTTTGTCAATAAAAATAATAAAACAAAACCTTGTCAAGATAAAATCTTCCATATATATTTAAAACTTTACATTTGTATAAAATTTCTTAATTCAAACATTAGTTCCTCTATGCAATCTTTAATAATAAATGCTAAATTTTCAAATTAAATATTCAAAATAAATTTTAAAATAATTTAAAAAATAGACTCTAAAATAAATTTAATATTTATTTAAAATCTCAAACCACTGCTTACTCTCTCAACAAAATAACTTTTTATACTACATGTCAAGTTTTTAGAAAACTTATACTTAAAATGTCTGAAGAACCATCCTCCTTTGATGCTGGAATTCTGGGTCATCATAGTCCACTCAAATCTCCTACCTTCGCGAGAGAAACTCATCATGCTAAGTATAAATTTAGTGCTGCTTATATATAAATATATTTAAATATTGATTTTAAAAACATAAATTTTAAAAGAAATTTGCATAAGTATAAAAAAAGATTTATAAATAAAACATTAGCAATCATATTTATCATTATATCATATCATATTTTCATATTTTGACTTGAACATACTATTCATTTTAAAACCAATATCCAAATTAAAATAATGTAAAATTTTACTTATTATCATAATAACATATGCTTAACCTTAAGAATAGACAATAAACCTAAAACATGTAATGTAAACTTATTAATTTAATTTTTTTAAAAATATATTTTTCTTACGAGCTCGTATACACTAAAGTGAAAAGTAAAGCAAATAAAATTTTAAATTAATTCATAATGGTCTTAATTCACCAACATAATTATAAAGGCATTCAGAGCCCCAAACTTTTACATATGGATCGCGTCCACTCAAACGTAGGGTCATGTGCCTATCATATCATCATAACTTATATCATAATGACATCGAAATCGAGCATACTCATCTTGTAGAATAAATCAAATCATACAATACATTCACACTAAGTATAATAGAGTTCAAAAACTTATCTTTCTTTCTTACTCGGAGTCTTTTACATAAAACTCGTCATTTCCTTAATATGCTTGAAGTTATCATAAAATATCAATCATATATTATTTAATAATGATATCCATGTTCATTGAATCATAATATCTACTTTAACAAATGAAATGATAATCATGTCTATCGGTGCTGTAAAACTTTTAAACCATTCCATTCATATAACATAATCAAAATCACATTGGAAAACATTTCATTTCACAAACACTACAAATAGATTTAATCATAGTCACCCCTCATACAACAAGTAACAAATGGCTAAAATCCTACTTTTTCATATAACAATTTTCAACTTAACTTTAAGAATTATTTGAAAATCATAATATATCAAAACATAATTTTTTTCTTTCGAAATGCATAAAACTCTTATTTCAATATTTTTTTTCAAGAAAATAGATCATTTTAGAAAAATATTGGTGAAATCAAACACATTTTAACTTAAATCAATATAGGAAGTTAGTATTGTAATAAACTGAATTGAAAGGCTCGCTTAGCTTTTCTTCTCTATTAATTGACTCTTAAATTATTTCAATGGTTTATCTCAACTTATAAACAAATTATAAAAAATATATTTCAATTCTTTATTTCCACTCTTTATTAATATTTAAATTCCTTAACATTTTTATTCATAATTTACATTTACTCTATATTTTCCTTAAATGTTTTAAATTTATATTCTTAACAATTCAATATTTCTTTGCGCATATATTTAATTTTATTTGTTTACTTTAATAATTTAAAGAAATCATTAGCTTTATTTAAATTTATTTATTAAAACCATTTAGCTAAACTTTATTTTTCAAACCCATTTAATAGTTAATCTTTTAAATTCCATTTAAAAATAAGTATTTATCTCATTTACTAAAATCAAATGTATATATATATAAATCATTAGGGTAACTTAATTTTATTTAAAAAATTATATTTTATTTCTTAATTAAATATGATAATTTTCTTTTTAACACCATTAAAATAAATGCTTAGCTTATTTATTAAAATCAAGTGTATATATAAGCATTTATTTATCAAATTTTGCATTTACTTAACTAATTTACTCTATTATAAATTCACATCCTTATTGAATAACACAATCTATTATTTCACATAATAAGCTTAATTCTTGAATAAGTTTCTCTTTTTCTGTTAAAATTTGCTAACATTTTATTGTCCAAATTTCACACATCATATAATCACACAACCCTTCCATCGGTACTTCATAATAATTTCTCATCTGTCATTCTCAGTAATTTCACAATTACACTATCAATGCTCATTCTCCTTTTTGATTAAGCCTAAACTATCTTAATTTCAAATTCACAATGAGAAAAGATTTTTGTTATCTTTAAGTGTTAACTCTTATAATTTTTCAATTTCATCGATCATTAATCATATTATAAATTCCAAATAATTGACTTAATCATTTTAATCAAAACTAACTTAATCCGATAACCATAATCTCTAACTTTCCAATTACACAGAAATTAAAAAGCTCAATCTTAAATTGTACCGATCAAAAAACAAACTTCGGATTCAGGATCAATGCGCGAAATCTGTGATTTTGCCTTCCGGGGGTCTTGCCGGACACTCGCCGGACCACCACTAGCGCCGCCGAGCATGATGGTCGAAAAATCCAAATAACCTAGAATTTTGCAAGGGCACCACTGCCTCGGATTTTCACAAAGGATTCCGTTTCTGGTGTCAATTGGGCGACATCTAACCTACAACATGTCGGATTGAGCTCAACAGTGGCTTGGAGTCGCCGATCATGGTGATTTCCTCATCTGAGCCCCATCGCCGGAATTGAAGAAGGGGAAACATGTACGAGGGCAAGAGGAGTCGATCAGTAGTCTCCACGCTGCCTGTCTTCGCCAGCAACACCGAGAATCGCTGGAAAATGTGATCATACAGTGTCGCACGAACCTCAGTCACGATCTGACTCGTTTCAAGCATTTATCCCACAAACCAACGCCACTAATGACTTCCTTTCATCGTGAAGATGAATTTAGAGCCCTTACTTGTCAATTTTCATCGCCGATGGCTAGAGAACAAAGGGAGAAAGGGGAGGGGGCATCGGTCGGGCAGAGAGAAATGTAGAAGAGAGTTTTTTGTTTTGCTTTCTCTTTCTCTTTTTTCTCTTTATTTCTTTTTTCTTTTCTTTTTCCCATTTTCTTATTTTTCTTTTATTTTCTTTATTTACTTATATATAATTAAAATGTTATCTTAATTTCTTTCCTTATTTATTTCCTATAATATTATTTTCTTATATATATTTAACATAAAATAAATACCAACAATTTTATTAACTTAGATTTTGACAAATAATTTATAGTTCTTATAATTTAAACTAATTTGGAAAATATTGTTAATTTATACTTTAATAAATGAATGCTTATAATTATTGGTAGGTACTATTTAAATAATTAAAATGCTATGCAATTAGAAAATATCGAATAAAAATTCATTTTATGCAATTACTCAGATTTCAAAAAATCAGGATGTTATAAGTTCCTTCCTCCCTTACTAAAACAAAAGCGATTGTTTCCTTCATTACTGAAGGTTCACTAGGTCGTGGCCTAACAACATAGGTGGGGAAGAGAGAAAAGTTTTTAAAATTTTTAAAAGCATCTTTGCATTCTACTGTCCATTCAAAATTCTGCACATCTTTCAATGTCTTATAAAAGGGTAAATATCTTCTCGCTGAGCAAGATATGAATCTCCCAAGCATGGTGATACACCCATTTAATTTTTGTACATCGTTAATGGTTTGAGGCTATTACATATCTAGTATAGCTTGTATTTTTTGTGGATCAGCCTTAACCCCACGTTGGGAGATCATAAATCCCAAGAATTTACCTACAGTTGTACAAAAATACAGTTGTAAGGGTTGAGTTTCATTCCATGCCTATGCAATACCTCAAGTACTCGCTCTAAATCAAAAGCATGATGTTTTGCCTTCTTACTCTTTACTATCATGCCATTTACATAAACCTCCATTGAACCTCCAATCAAATCTTTAAACATTTTATTGATCAACTATAATATGTTGCTCCTGTGTTTTTTTAATCTGAATGGCATTAATTTATAACAATAGGTTCCCCTATCTATTATAAATGTTGTTTTTTCTTCATCCTCCTTACTAATCTCTATTTGATAATACTTTGCTGTTGCATCCATGAACTATACATTTTGTATCCTGCTGTTAAATCTACTAGAAAATCAATGTTAGGTAATGGGTAAGAATCTTTGGGACAATTTTTATTCAAATCAGTAAAATCTACACAGTCTCCATTTACTCTTACGCTTTGGTATAGGGACCACATTTCCTAACCAAGTAGGATATGGTACCTCCCTAATAAATCCTACCTTTATTAATTTATCGACCTCAGGGGCTATTATCTTTTGTTTTTCTAGGGCATAATTTTTTTTCTTTTGTTTAATTAGTTTAATGGATGGATCCATATTAAGCTTGTGACTCATAACAACTGGATCAATCCTTGTTATGTCACTAGCTTACCATGCAAAATCTGATTTTATGAGCTTTAATGACTGTTATAATGTTTTGTAGTATTACCCATTTAGTGTCTATCCCAACCTTGACATTCTCTATCTCTACTTCTTTTTGTTTTACCTCTAGCTCAGGATTCAATTCTATTTGCTCCCTTGGTATATCGAACGGCTCAGCTTCTTCTATGGACGTTTGCTTCTTTTTCTGGGATCAGAGTAGGTAAAGAATGTTGAGATCCTTTCAATGTTACTATATACATTCCTCTTACTGCTTGTTGATCCCCTCTGACTATTGCAATAACATCATCAACTAAAAATTTTAATGTTAAGTGTTCTATGGACGTACAAGCATTCAAATCATATAATAGTGGTTGGCCAGTAATAGCATTGTAAGAAAATGGTATGTCAACAACTACAAAATTCGCTCATAAGGTTTTAATATGCTCTTGTCACCCAACTCCATGGTTACATCAATGGATCCTTCAAGTTGAACCTCTTTACCTGCAAGAGCTACCAATGGTGTTTGAACAGATTTTTAATTTATCATTATTCAAACTGAATGCCTTAAAAACATCGTAAGTCATTAAATTTACTACACTGCCATCATTAACCAAGATGCACTTAACCCTATAATTTTCAATGATTCCTTGAATCACCAATGCACCTGCATGTGGGTGCTACACCCTGGCTCCATCATCATCAGTAAAACCTATTAGGGCTTGCTTACTCGGGATTTTCTCATGAATTAAATAGATTTATCTCATATTTCTTTTCTGAGCTGTATTACTGTCTCCTTTAGTGGGGCCTCTAAAATCATATTAATGACACTAATTATCTCTGTTTTGGGTGATGACTTCTGCTCTTTCCTTTCATTGGCATTACCTTTTGTTCATCCCTACATAAAGTTTTTAAGCACTTGCATTTTCATATGGTATGTGACATAAATAGCCTCATCAAGCCTTTGAATCCAGTCTAGAATGTATGTTTGACTACAAGTCAAGGGCGTGAAGTGCTTGTCCTCTGTATATCTTGCTCAAGAATATGGCATTCTAGATGCATAATTTGACCGAGCAAGATGAGGTCTTACAAATTGTGGGGTTGATCGCTTTCTTATTGGTTCATCTCTCTTCCTTTAAGAAGGGGACTTAGCTTGCATTTCCTGTTGTGTCTTCTAAGCTTCATCCAATTGAGCATAATTGTTCGCTCATGACATCAGTTCTACAAAAAGAGAGTGGAGGGTAAATGTTAATAGAATCAAATCATTTCTCATACTTACAATTCTTTCCATTGCACTAATGCCCACTTTTGTATTTAAATCCTCAAGTTGCACTGCCATTTTTGGAATTCATTAACATAATCTTTTAGAGAGTCTCCATTGTTCCTCTTAAGAGCTATCAAATTTGAGTATATCTTCTAGCTCAGAACGCATGTAATAAATCAAGCTTTAGAAGCGATTGATCCTGCCTTGATCATTTAGTACCAATCTTGTGATGGTCCTTTTAAAGTCATTGGGAATGCTCAGCACAAAAGAGCATCTTTTGTCATCAGAATATGCATTATCATTAGAAAGTTCACCAAATGACTCCTTAGGTTTGTGGTGCTATCATATGTCTGGAAAGTTTGCATCTTGAATTTGGAGGGCAAAGACTCTACCAACACCTCTTGGGATAGTGTGGAATCATTTCTGAGCCCATAATCACTGTTGTCTCTAGATGCTCGATACTTTTTCAAGAATTTCCCTAATTCTAGTTCATAAACATTCATCACTTGCTTCTTTTGAAAGACTTTATGTTGGCCTAGTCCTCCAAGATGACTCAATTTCAACTTGATATTCTTGCTCCTCTTCCTCATTGTGCTCAACTTTGTTCCCATTTCTTCTAAGTGAGTATTTATGGTTCTGGGAAGGTTGAAGATGAGGATGAGAATGCATGGACTGAGGTTAAGTTATTGTAAGCTTTTGTTAAAGCTTTCGCCACCTACGAATCTATTACTAATGGTGTGATCGTTGTCAGAGCCCCAACAATATTAATCACAGCATGTGCATCCTTAGCATCGTTGGGGATCCCATCCACCAGATTTTGAGATTCACTAGATGCCATTACTAGGTCGCTAAAAGAAAAAATCGAATGATGAAGGTTTGTTCCATGCTAACAACACAAATTTGATAGAAGTAAGATATAGAAAACTCAATAGAATGTTGAGAAATTGATATTGATTTGTAATATTGTGTGTTTCAATGAGACATAGTATACATGTTTATAATAATTTCTTAACTGTAATGGAAAGACTTTTAATGCTTAGCAAAGATCTTGGTCATAAATGATATGCAGGAATCTTGCATATTAGTTGCTTAGCTTGAATGACTCTTTGACCAAGATGTTTTGAATCCTGAAATAATGCTTGAGTCATTTATGTGTTTAGCCACTTTGCATGTTCAGCTCTTTTTGGATGTTCAGCATATTTGTTAATGCTATCAATAAACAATAATTAATTGGACATTGTTGGAACTGTATGGAGATAATTATGTAATTAAGATAAAGTTCATCACCCTAGGTAATTTGAAAATGTTCTAATTATTCTCTATTAATATTTATTAAGAAATCCCTATGCAAAGTAGAATGAAATTAGCAAATTAGATTTGGAATTTCATTTAAATAATCAATAGCTAAAATTAAGAGAACTAATATGATTTAGTAAATGCACACTCCATGTGTAATTACTAAATTAGAACATTAACGATGAATAAATGTTAATTATGCTGATAAATTGCGCATTGAAAGGCTAAATAAAACCACTTTCACTTTCTAAATATTTAGATAGTCATGATATATTGATAGACAATGTATTTAACTTTCAAATATTAATTAATTAATTAAATTTATATTTACTGCCAATATATTTGAAATCTAATAGGCCATACACATAGGAATGAATATGGGAAAATGAAACAAGAAGTCGAATCAAGTATACCTTGATTATAAAAAAGTTTTGGGACATTAAAGGTAAAATTATAATTTATATTTAATTACAATTTTACCTAAATTATTAAGTATTAACTTAATTGATTTATGTCTAAAATTAATTATATAAATTTTAGATTAAATAAACATAATATTTTAATTATGATTTATTTATTTAAATAGTTAAATAAATGAATACAATTGATTAAATTGACTATACTATTTTTATATGTATATTATGACTTATTTATTTAAATTGTTTAAGTAAATAATAAATAAATATATATATTAATTATAATTTATTTATTCAAATGGTTTAGGTAAAAATTATAATTTATTTACTTATGACATACGATTTTCATAAATAAAGTTAAGAGAGAGTCTAGAGACATGAGTTATTGCTCATAGCCATAAAATCAAATATATAACGTAAAATAGCTAGCACCATCATACTCTCATATCTCAACCCTCTAAAATAGTTTTAGAGTTTTTAGATGATCTATAGTTTTAGAATTTTTCGATTTGTGGATATTACGAAACTGGACACTTGGATAGCTATGATTTGTAACAATTTTGACACGTAGATCATAGTTTCTAAATAATTTTATTACTTTAATCATTTTAAAAAATCCCAATTGTAATAATTATTTTATTTTAATCATCTTATTTTGTTGTGTATTTTTCTATACTATATATAAAAGTGAAAATAGGGAGGCATAATAAGATTTTCGATAGCGTCCTTAATAAAATTTAGAATATTCTAAAATAACCTTAGTTATAGCCAATTAAAAAATTATATTTTATTATTAATATATTTATAAAATTATTTTTAAACCAATAATATTTTCTCACTTACGTGAGAAGTGAGAGGTCTTGAGTTTGAATTCTCTCGACTACAAATGTTTTCACCAATTTAATAAGTGGAAGGTTATTCCTTCTTGGTAGCCCACAATATCAATTCAGCCCATTAGACTATTAAAGAATTAAAAAAATTATTTTTTAAATAAATACATACAGATAATTATTAAAATTTTAAGTTTTCTCTTTGCTAAATCTATTTTTTAATAAATGTATATGATAATGATAAATTTAAAAATATTTTTATATTTTATTTAAAAATATTTAATTCTTTTAGGATATAGATAAAAAGAAAAGAAAAAATATTTTTTTATTAATATATGTTTTCTTTATGTTTGTATGATTTGATTGGGTGTATCTTTTTAAAAATAAATTTTCAAATAGAATATATATAATTTTTTATTTGGGAGCGATGAAAAAAAAAGTATATTGTTTTTATTAATATTTTTTTATGTTTATTAGATTTGATTTGATATATTTTTTAAAAAATAAATTTTTAAATATAATTTATATACTAAAATCTGAAAGTATGCTAGGCAAGCAAGCTAGATGGCGACATGGGATAGGATTTCGGGATTTACATTACTTTAATATTGCTATGCTAGGCAAGCAAGGATGGAAATTGCTCTCCGATTCCAACACTGTATTATATAAGATCTTCAAAGCTAAATATTTTCCTGAAGGGGACTTGCTTAGTGCTTCATTAAGAAGTAATGTTAGTTTTACTTGGAGGGGTGTATTGCGTGCTAGGGATATATTAAAGTAAGGGTATCGGTGGAGAGTTGGTGATGGGGAAAAAATCTTGGTACAATCTTATCCTTGGATACCGAAGGAGAACAACTTCTTTGTGGAGGATGGTGAGATGTTTATAGACCCAGACATGCGTGTAGTTGATCTCTTTGAGGTGGGGAGGAGGTGTTGGAATATGAATAAAGTGATTGAGCTTTTTAGTAGTCGAGACATTCGAGCTATTTTGAACATTCCATTAGGATTAACTCAAAGGGATGATTGTCTAATATGGCATTTTGACAAGAAAGGTATTTATACGATGCGTTTGGATTATTTCTTCTACTTGCGAGCTTTAGGTAGAGGGGGGAGAGATTTGTTGGAGACATATGGAAAAGAGTTTGGCATTTACAAGTCCCTCCCAAGATGCAGGAATTTATGTGGAGGATTCTTAGGGGCATTCTGCCTACAAAAGCTAAATTAGTGGAGAGAGGCATGAGAATAGATAAGCAATGTTGCTTTTGCATGGAGGATGAAGATCTTAATCATGTCCTTTTACAATGTGTGAAGGTGCAAGAGGTCTGGCACCGTAGTGGCCTTGATGTGGTTCCTGGTTTATTTTCTTTTAATGAATTTTTTATGCAGGTCTTGGAGAAGCTTGATGTCGAACGAGTTGCATTTGCTGTGTCTATTATTTAGAAGATTTGGCAAACACAAAATGGAGTGTTGTGGAGGCAGGAGAGCTGGAATTCAGCTAGGCTCCTTTGTCATGCGCATTGTTTAATTTGTGAATGGCAGGCCAGCAATAACAAACCCAATAGTCAGCTTCGATCTCGACCTCCACGTCGTGACAGCTCTGACCAACTGCAGGATCGACCTAGATTATGTATAATGCAATGAACTCTTTTTCCTTAGAGTTCGCAGGCTGTGTCGCAATGGCAAGCATTCACTGATGGTGCTATTTTTCTGGATCTTCGCGCGGGAGGCTATGGCATTATCTTTGAGGATGCTGAAGGTGAATTTTTAGCATTATCTTTGCGCGGGAGGCTCTCTCAGGTTTTTTTGAGCATTATCTTGATCCTCTTTTGGTGGAAGCGTTAACAATGAGGCAGTGTCTTCTCTGGCTACAAAACAATTTCTTGAGTCCAGGTTGTGTTTTTACAGACTCTCAGTGCTTAATTTCGTTACTTCAAGCTTCGAATTTAGATTTGACTGAGTTGGGAATCATTATTAGTGATTGTAAGTTGCTGTGAAGGCAACGCTCTAATGTTTCTATTAGATAAATTAGACAACAAGCAAATTTAGGGGCTTATTTGCTAGCTGAGACTTCCTATAATTAAACTAGATCTCATGTTTGGAACACTGTTCCTGCCAGCTTGTCTTCTAGTTATCACTCTCATTAATGAATTTTCTGAGTTTCTTTTTCAAAAAAAAAAAATCTTAGAGTATAAACAGTTGAAAATTTTCAATTTAAAATATATATAATATTTCATTGATATATTTAAATATTTATTTACATTGAAACATTTTTTTGTTGGGTAAGTTTTGAAAGAGTTTTATTTCTAATAATAATTTTTTACTTTCTTTTTCGTTATTGAATAATTTGTAACTACTCTCATTTTAATTTAATAGGAGATTTATATTTCATTATGATAAATATATAGTCTATTGATGATTAAACATGTTTAATTTTCTTGATATTTTTTTCTTTTATATCTTAAATCTGTTTGATTTAAAAGGAAATATTGTTTAGAAAACTAAAAAAACTATAACTATATAATTATGTTTGGATCACTTTTTGAGATTTCAATAATTTATGTGCATTTATTCCGCTAGGTAAATAACTAGAACTATAGTCTACCGTAACCAAAATGATTTCTATTATAAATTCAAATCATCTTATCATTTTTTTTCTTTACCTAATAATAAAAAATTATTTTTTATTATTTTTTATTATAGTTGTATATAGATATATATTCAGAGTTAATGGTAAAGATTGGAGACTGAATGATGACTTGGTTTTTTTTTTTGACAACTATTAAGGTTTTGAAAATCTATATTTATAAATTAGGAATTAAAGGATTAGATCTAGGGATTGGATTAGACTTTATTTTAAGATCATTTAATTATATAAAAATAGAATTAAGTACATAAAAATTATTATAATAAATAGTTTATACATCAAAATGTAATATAAATTAATCACTAGTATTTATTTTAATTCAAATAAAATTTATATTTTAATATTATATAAATAAAAAATAAATATTTAATGAATATAATCAACGTACAACGCATGTTATAAAAAAATTAGTTATATTAAAATTCAAAATGGTATCAGAGTCATTATTTAAACTTTTAAGGTATAAAAATAATATGTAAATTCTTAGGATTAATTTTGAATTAAATCCAAAGTGCTGAGATTGATATTTGAGAAAATTAAATTTGGTGTTCTTTCAAATTTTCAGATTTGTTTTTCAATTAAATTTGATTTAGTAAAATAAAAAAAAAGGGAATAAAACTGAAAATCATTGAAAGGTCGAAAGAAATAGGATAGAAGCGCCACTATATCGCCGGCAGCCATAGAGCCGCAGGTGGCTGAAAGCTCGTTCGGCTCGCCTGGACGTGCGCGGCCTCTGCGTGAGTTCTGGTGACGGCGCGGCTGCTGTGGACTTTTCTGCAGTTTCCGATTTAAATCAAAATTAAAAGAAAAAAAAACCTTAAAACTCATTTTCCTGCCGAGGACAGCGCCGCTCAAGGCTGGAGATGGACGGTCCAGTGGTGGTCGCACCACCACTGGACCATCCCCTGGCCGAGCAGTCGTTGTCCTCACTGTACCAGCCATGGATGCGGCAGCCAGGGTTTTCAATCGAAGAATAACAATTCTGTTTTCGAGAAGATGATGGGAAATGCCACTTTGGTCCCTGGTTATTTTCTTAGTTTTTCAATCGGCCCCAAGCTTTTTAATTTGGACAATTGAGTCCTGAAATTAATTTTAATTGGGTATTATAATTAATTTGGAATTAATTAAATTATAAGGACCACTGAAATTAAGTGTCAGAAAATTAAAATTGATTTTAGAATACTTTATAATTTAGTTAAAAAAAATTAAACGAGTTTAATTTGTAATAAAATTATTTTATGAATATACTCCTAAGTAGATTAGAAAATAAATTTAATTGTTCATTTGTTTATTAATTCTAATATGATTAGAATTAGTAACATTAATTTATAAAATAATTTTATAAATTCTAAAATTAGTTTTAATATGATTTGATACATGAATAGAATTGTTCATTCATAAATTGATTTTGAAAAATATCAAAAAAAAAAATTTTAATTGTTAAAATGTTATTTTCGATATACGAGACCAATAATTGATATATTAATATTAAAAATTATGCAAATTCATTTAATATGATTATTATGCATGATAGGTTATTATGGACATTAGAAGGCCTATGTGATTGATTTTATTATATTTGGTTGAACAAAGTTTATGTAATTTTAAATAGGCGTGTGAATCCTGATTTTCTTTTATTTTGTATTGTAAAATTTTTGTTTTTATTCAATTATGTAATAGTTAGATAATTAGAATATGTAAATATGATATATTATTTTGTAACCCAACATGAAATGGAGAGTTGAAGAAATTACATGAAGTATTGAAGAATCTGAACCATGAAATGGAGCTGCTATTTGGCCTTATGAAGATTTAAGAAGTTGCTATCTAGGATTTTTTATCATCTAATTTCGTTAATGGCCAAGGGAATTAGTTTTAAAAATGTCCATAATCGTCCAATTAGAATGACATGTTACAAGTATATGTTATGTATGATATATGATATGATCATTATGCCAAAGCATGAAGCCTATGATTAAAATTTAAATAAATCCCTTATTAAAATTTTAAATACATATTAAGAATATAATTAATTGTCACCTATTGTTATAGCATGAAAATCAGAGCTCTCTTATAATTGACTTATTGAGAAAATCTAAGGTCAATTTTAACCAAACATGTTTAATGCTATTGAATAATTTGACCAATGGTTTTACTTAACTAACTTATATTTTTTGGATGAGAAAACTCATGATCATATAAGATTATGGCAAAGGTTAGACCAAACATATTTGATATGTTTAAACAAAAAGTTATCACTTAACTTATTAGAGTCACATAAAGATGTGATTGATAAGCTACGTAATATATCTAAATTGATTCAATATAATTTATTGAAAACATCCAAGGTTATATGGGTTAATTGGGATCTTAGCCTATTAAGAGATCTAAATGCTGCAATTTTCAAATTAATAGAAAGTGCCATTAATTTAAATAAAATGGTGGGAGATTTAAATTAAAATTAAAGACTTTATTTAATTTAGTATTGTATGAAATTAATATTTGATATTTCTATATTTGTGTTATCAATTATCACCATGAGTAATAATCTATGCCTACGTAGGATACTAGATGCTAATAACTGACTAGACCAAACTTTATTGACTGTTATCGCAATTTAAGAATTGTTCTCAAGCAAGAGAAGAGGTTATATATCCTTGACAAGAACATACTTTATAGTCCTGCTGATGATACTACTAAAGAAGAAAGGAATAACTTCATTCGTTATGTTGATGACAACAAGAAGGTTACATGTGTGATGTTATCCAGCATGAGTCCTAAACTTCAAAAACAACATGAGAATATGGATTCTTGCATCATTATCTTGCATCTTAGGGAGCTATTTGACTCTCAAGGTAGGTGTAAGAGGTATGAGATCTCTAAGAAATTGTTCTACTACAAGATGGTAGAAGGTCCTTCAGTTTGTGTTCAAGTTTTGAAGATGATTGGCTATATTGAAATATTAGGCCAATTCAGCATTACCATGGATCATTAACTGAGTATTGACTTAGTCTTATAATGTTTACCACTCAGCTATTCACATTTTATTTTAAATTTTAATATGAACAAGGTGGATGCTTTCTTACTTGAGCTTTTTGGTATTCTTACCACTGCTGAAGATCCCTTAAGAAGGATACAATTACTATACTTATAGCTCAATCTTCTAAGGCTAAGAAAAGCCCAAAATGAAATAGAATAAGAAAAAGGCATTAAAGCCCAATAGAGGTGTGACTAAAGAAAAGGGAACCTGTCACTATTGTGGCAAAGATGGCCATTGCAGAAGGAATTGTAGAGAATATCTTGCGACTGTGAAAGTAAAGAAGGTTATTGAAGCTTCTGCTTCAGGTATGTTCATGATTGAAATTTATCTTTCTACTTTTAGTTCTAATTCTTAGGTATTAGATACGTAATGTAGTTATCATAATTGTAATAATATACATGAATTAAATAAAAGTAGAAAATTGAGGAAAGATGGACCTTTGTGTAGCCAGTAGAGCAAAGGTTGCTGCAATAACTAGAGAAACATATTTTGGCTTAGTATTAGAACTAAGTAATAGTTATTTTATTTTTTAATACTTAGTAGAAATGCTATTTCAGTTTCTTATTTAGTTTTGAATAGGGATTCAATTTTTGTTATTGAGAATAATAATTGTTCTTTTTATAATAAAGATATTTTATGGAATTGGAATTAATACAAATGATTTATATAGTGTTTCTATTGATAAATTCCTCATCAACATAAACAATAAGAAACTTTATAATATATAATAAAACTTATCATATCTTTGGCATTGTAGACTTGGCCACATTAATGAAATAAGAATTACTAAGTTGGCATCAAGAAGGTTATTTTGAATCTTCTTTTATTATGAATCATATGAAGCTTATGAATCCTGTTTAATGGGTAAAAAGACTAAAAATACCCTTTATATAAAAATGTGAAAAGTCAAAAGAATTATTGAACCTAATGCATTTGGATGTATGTGGACTAATTACTGGCCAAGTTATAGGTGGATATTAACATGTCGTTATAGTTACTGATGAGTCTTGCAGAATTACGTTAATCCCTTTAAGGATATACCCTTAATGTTAGCGATATACCTTCTAAATAGATTTGCATCCAAATCTATTGATAAGACTGCATATAAGGTGTGGGCCATCAAAAGACCTTTCTTATCATACACAAAGATTTGTGAATATGATGCTTATGTGAAGCGCTTGGAATCTGATAAGCTATGAGCTACATAATAAAATGTAAGTTTGTGGGATATCTAAAAGAATTTATTGGATATTATTTCTACCATCCTGTTGAGAGAAAATTATTTATCTCAAAACTTGCTACCTTTTTAGAAAAGGAATTCATCCTTAAAGGAAGAAGTGGCAGCTAGTAGAACTTGAAAAATTCAAGAACCTTAAACATATATTAATGATGGAATAAGAACAAAAGATTGTTACATTAGAAAAACAATCAAAATACACTAGTTAAAGAATCACCACATAGGTCTGTTAGGATATGTCATGCTCCTATAAAGGTTTGGCCTTCTTGTGGAGACTCAAACTTAACAAATATAAGGAAGAAATGTATGACATTTTACTTGCAATTGCAGCATACTATGATTATGAAATTTTTCATATTGATATTAAAACTGTATTCTTAAATGGAAATTTAATTAAGGATACGTATATAACACAATCTGAGGATTTTGAATTAAAAGAATTTTTTAATAAAGCATGCAGACTACAAAAGTCTATTAATAGACTTAAGCAAGCCTTCGCGGAATGGAAACATTTGTTTTACTGACATAATCAACTAGTTTGATTTCATGAAAAATATGGGTGTAATTTGTGTATATAAGAATGTAAAAATCTGTTTATTTAGTATCTTTTTCAGTGTCGATAATAGTGATTTACCAGTATGTGAACAGTACCATCGGTCCGGGACTTGATATTATTTTGATCCGAAAAAATTACTACGTGTGTCTAATATTTTATTTAATATTTTTGGAGCATGTTTGCATGATTTAGGTGGGTAGAAAATATTTTATGAAAATTTTTGGAGAATTAAGGTATTTAATGAATAGTGATTTGTAGTGTAGCAGTTAAGGAATAATTGGGGAATTATTTTTATGGAATTAATTTAATTAATTGGTGGAGTTAAATAATATTTGGAGGAGAATCATTTGATGAATATTTAGAGCCATTGAATGAGAATACCATGACTTGATCTTAGCCATTCATTTAGCATAAAATTAGGAAGTCAAAATTGACTTTTCCACCTAAAAACTACCATTCACCAAGCAACATCTTTC
>CANUEX010092260.1:0-22709 GCA_948099535.1 Jatropha multifida | reverse complement strand
TCTTCTCCCCATTGTCATGCCACTTTCTCTCTCTTTCTCTCCTCCATTTTCTCTCATTTTCTCTACTCACAAACTACACCAAATCACTTAATTAGACCATAGGTTAGTAATTAATCTTTAAGACCCAAGCTAAAGGAGTGGCATTTGGTTACTTTAATCAAGGAAATTCAAAGAATCTCTACAAACAAGTAAGTTGTGATTTTTGGGTTTTGTGAATTAATAAGTAGAATACATGACTTAGACATGTAATTGATGCACTAAATCATGCTCCATCTTCTCCTTCTGCCATTTTTTGATTTTAATGACTATTTTTCCTACTTTGAAGAGGCTGGAGAAACATCCTCCAAAGGGAAGGAGTAAAGTTTTCTAAGCTTATTTAAGCTTGTTTTAAAGGTTAATGCAATAATATCTTCCTTCCCCTTTCATTTTCTTTAAGTTTTCTATTTTTAGGTTTGGAATGAATTTTTATGGTTTTGTGATTTTGTTGGGGAATTGGTTGTTTGATTGCCTTTATATGATTTTCCATGATTTCCAAGCATGAAGAAATGCTAGAATGGGAAGAGAAACATCTCCTTTCCCTTAATCCAAGAGTGGTCAAACCTCCTTAGGAGGAAGGGCTTGAGTTTTTGTTTCATGCTTTTGTTTTCTTTTTATTTTAATATGTTCTTAAATGGTCTCTCTTTAAGAAAATGTAGTTATTTTGAAAAGAAAATATTTTTCCCTTTCATTAGTAAGAGAGGCCGAACCTTGCTTGGTGAAGGGCCTTGAGTTTTCTTTGATTTTTATGCTTGATTTGGACTTTAATGAGTTTTTAAGTCTAAATGTGTTTAAGTAAATGTTTTAATGCTTTAACTAAGTATTTTTAGCTTGAAATGTGGCATTTGGTGGAAGGGAAACTCCTTCCCCTTTATTGATACAAAGAGGCTGAACCACCCTAGGGTGGTAAGGCATGCTTTTATTTTTTTACATGGTAGTTTTTAAGTATTTTAAACTATATGTATATGTGTATTATGAAAGTATGATTTTTGTTTGGAACATAAGTAGGTTTTGATGGATGTTTACAAGTTATAAGTTAAGAAATTTTGAAATAATAAGTATTAAGTTATGATATGTTTTGCTAAGGAATCTTTTATATGATTTAAGATGCTTTATAAAGAAATAGATTTGTCTTGGGCTCAAGTATGCATGGTTGAAATATGGTAAGATGAGATTTATTTCGATTATGAGCATGCTCGGCTTTGATGCCTTTCTGTTATATTATGTGCTATGATCATACGATAGGCTTTGGATGCATTTCTGAATAAGCGGACATGCTTATTATCCAGTGGTGCTTTCATAGGCCAATTATTGGGTGGCGCTTTCACAGGCCGATTATTGGGTGGCGCTTTCACAGGCCAATTCTGTATCTACGTAATCGAATTTGATTATATTTCTCTCAGTATACATATGAGGCCTCAACTAAGAATAAATTAAGTTCTGTTATAAAGGAAAAATGGAATTATATGGTATTGATATAATTTCTCTTATATTTGTCAAACTATGAATTTACTTTTAAGGATGAATTTATTTATAATTTTCGAAATATTTAACTTGATTTGTATACCTTTGGTATTTTTATATTTGATTAAATATTTTAAGTTTATTGCTTAGGCAACCTTTACGATTTTATTAATAAATTATTTAGCACCACTGAGTGATATACTCATCCCGTTTATTTTTGTCACGTGCAGGATTAGAGCAGTGGGTGCTACCTGAAGACCAAAGGCGCAGCATCAGAGAAGGAACTCTATTTTTGGGTAGGACATGTGCTAAGATGTGTTGTGGCATGTATAGTAACATTACAAGAAGTTGTATATATTGAGTTTGTAAATTAATGAAATTTGTGATTAATTAAGAAGTTTTATCTTTATATGAATTTAAGGTGTATGATTGTTAGCAATTAATTCTTTAAATGAATGATAATATAATATGATAGAACCTAAGATGGTTTGATGTGAATATTTAGAAGTGCTATGTATTCTTTTGTGTTGATTTGGAGTATGTGAGTTTTGAGGAATATATTTGGAAGTGCTTTGTTTTTATTTGTTGGGCAAGGTTCATTTTTAAGGGAAACTCATGCGAATTTTTCATAAGAATTTCCTTAAATTTATTTTTTGAAAACTATATTACTTGCCTCCTTATAAAAACTTAGCCACTAATATATGGTTTAGAATTATTAAGTAAGATAAGATGGTGCTCCAGCACCGAATGTGGCCCTCGTTGTTGAGTCCTCCAGGATTCGGCGGTGGGTGTTATAAATTGGGCATTTCTATGGACCTTGAGCTAAGTATTGACTTAGTCTTACAGTCCTTGCCACCCTGCTATTCACATTTTATTTTGAATTTTAATATGAACAAGCTGGATGCTTCCTTACTTGAGTTGTTTGGTATGCTTACCACTATTGAAGGAGCCCTTAGGAAGGATACCGCTCCTATACTTCTAGTTCAATCTTATAAGACTAAGAAAAAGCCCAAGAAGAATTAGAATAAGAAGAAGGCTTTGAACCCCAATGGAGGTGTAACTAAAGAAAAGGGAATTGGCACCATTGTGGCAAAGATGGCCACTGGAGGAGGAACTGTAAGGATTATCTTGCAACTGTGAAAGCAAATAAGCTTGCAGAAGCTTCTGCTTCAAATTTATTTATGGTTGAAGTTAATCATTCTATTTTTAGTTCTTGGGTATTGGATACCTAATATGATTGTCATATTAATAACTTGCAGGAGCTAAAGAAAAATAGAAAAATTGAGGAAAGATGGACCTAGTATAGCCTATGGAGCAAAGGTTGCTGCATTAGTTGTAGAAACATATTTGGACTTCGTATTAGAATTAAATAATTATTATTTTATTCCAGTACTTAGTAGAAACATAATTTCAATTTCATATTAGGTTTTGAATATTGGATTCAAATTTTATTATTGAGAACAATGGTTGTTCTTCTTATAATAATAAGAATAATAATTTTATGGAATTGAAATTAATATAAATGATCTCTATAATGTTTCTATTGATAAATTCCTCATCAACATAAACAACAAAAAATCTGAAATAGATAATAATTATCATATCTTCAGCATTGTAGACTTGATCACATTAATAAAAAAAGAATCACTGAGTTGAATAAAGAAGGTTAGTTTGTACCTTTTTGATTATGAATCATATGCAACTAGTGAATCTTATTTAATGGGTAAAATGACTAAAAGACCCTTTATATGAAAAAGTGAAAGGTTAAAAGATTATTGGACCTAACACATTTAGATGTATATGGACCAATTATGCCTGGGCCATAAGTAGATATGAATGTTTCATTATGTTTACTAATGAGTATACTAGATATGGTTGTGTGTATATATAAAATGAAATATAAATCTGAATTTTGAAATAGTTCAAAGAATTCAGAAATGAAGTTGAGAAACTAGCTAAAGTATTAAAACACTTTGATCAGATCAAGGCAAAAAATACTTAAGTGTTTCAAGATTATCTATTATAAAATATGAATAGTACATTATTAGATATAGTACGATCCATGATTAGTCTTGCAGAATTATCTTCATCCCTTTTAAGGATGAGCCTTAATAATGCAATATACCTTCTAAATAGAGTTCCACCCAAATTTGTTAAAAAGATTCCATAAAACATATGGGTCAACGCACTTATGTGAAGTGTTTGGGATCTGATAAGCTATGAGCTAAATCATATAGATATAAGTTTGTGGGATATACAAAAGAAGTTATTGGATATTATTTCAACCATCTTGTTGAGAGAAAAATGTTCATCTAAAATCATGCTACCTTTTTAAAAAAGATATTTGTCTTTAAAGGAAGCAGTGGGAGCTAGGTAGAACTTGAAAAGTTCAAGAAGTTCAAACTTACATTAAAGATGGAACTAGAACAGAAGATTGTTGCATCAGATGAACAGTCAAAATATATTGGTTAAAGAACCATGACGTAAATCTGTTAGGATGAGTCGTACTCCTACAAAGCTTGAACCTTCTTATGGAGACTCAAACCTAACAAATATTGTGATTATGGAACTTGCCATATTGATGACAAAATTGCATTCTTATTTAGCAAATCTAATGATTTTTGAATCAAAAGTATTTCTTAAAAGAGTATGCAAACTGCAAAAGTCCATTGGTAGACTTGAGCAAGCCTTTATGGAATAAGAACATTTGTTTAATGAAAAAATCAAAATAGTTTGATTATATTAAAAATATGGATGATCTTTGTGTGTATAAGAAGGTCAGTGGGAGCGGAATGATATTTCTTATGAATAGAAAATTACATTCTACTACTATAAAAGTTTGGTCATAAAAAAATATCTCCATTAGAGAAGCGGCCTATATACTTTGTAATAAAATCTATATGGATAGATTTGATAGGCTGCTAGGATTATCTAAATCCACTTATGTTGATAAAATGCTAAAACAGTTTAGCATGGAGGAATCCAATAGATGATACCTGCCTGTATATCAATCTGATCCAGATGAAAGTCATTGGGTTCCTATTAAAACTATCTTTCAGTATTTAAAAATAGGTAATGATACTTTTCAGTTATGGAAAAACTAATAAACTAAGAGTCCATGGATACATTATTGCCATAGGATAAAATACATGGATAATTGGCTTTAGTGTAAGTGGGAGATTGTTAGTTATATGCCCTATAGCCAATTTGATTGGCTATATTTTGGATATAATATTTCATGTAATAAATAATTTATTATTAATAAAAGACATTTATTTATCTTTTATATTCTATTGATTGAATCTTGGCAAAAAATAAAGTCCATGAGACAATACTGCTTTGCAAAATAAATTATAATGTGGTTATAATTATGAGTTTTATATTTGCATTAAAGAAATGTCTCTAAATATTTCTAGTCGATGTTCTCCTCATTATTGGATAATGATTAGAGCTGTTGAAACTGATACATATTATGTTCTTTTCTTAGGGAAACAGTTGTTCTCATAAGCTGAGATATATGTGATATCTAGAACTAATATGTAGGTACTTGTTATTTAAACAAGTTCATTGAATTGACCTGCATGAGAATTCCATCTGGAGAGTTACCTGTGTCTATGGAATACTCAAGTGATGGTTGTGTAAGTAATCCTTTAACTTTAAATTACTAAGCTATCTTATATAGGGATGATTATGTTTTGATTCTTCATTTACATTATTCATTATATGAATTATAAGCAATGATTAATTGGATATAGTAGGAACTGTATGGAGATACTTGTGTAATTAAGAGATGATTCATCACCTTAGGTAAATTAGAAAAAATGTTCTGATTGTTCTCTACTAGTATTGATTAAGAAATCCTTGTGCAAGGTAGAATGAAATTAGGAAATGAGATTTGGAATTTCATTCAATTGATTAATGGCTAAGGTTAAGAAAATTAACATGATTTAGTAAAGCAGACACACTCCATGCCTAATTATAAAATCAGAATATTAATGATGAAGGGATATTAATTACACTGATAAAATCTTGCACTGAAAAGTTAAGTCAAACCACTTTGACTTTTCAGATATTTGGATAGTCTTGACATGTTGCTAGACAATGTACTTGACTTTTAAATATTAATTAATTAATATTTATTGCTAACATATTTGGAACCTAGAAGGTCACACACATAAGAATGGATATAAGAAAGTGAAAATGAGAAATCGAATCAAATATAACTCGATTACAAATAAGTTTTGTAGAGTTAAGGACAAAATTGTAATTTATATTTAATTACAATTTTACATAGATTATTAATTATTGACTTAACTGATTTATGTCTAAAATTTATAAAGATAAATTTTAGATTAAATAAAATTAATATTTTAATTATAATTTATTTATTTAAATAGTTAAATAAATAAATAAAATTAATTAAATTAAAAATCCTATTAATGTATGTATTATAATTTATTTATTTAAATTGTTTAAATAAATAAATAGGCACATATATATTTAGTTATAATTTATTTATTTAAAATATTTAAATAAATAATTATAACTAATTTATTTGTGACCTAGGATTTATCTATATAAGGTTTTAAAAAACAATATAGACTGGATGTGTTGTTGCTCATAGCCATGAAACAAAACAGAGAGCCTACAATAGCTAGCACTATTATATGCTCTAATCTCTCAACTCTCTAAAATAATTTTAGATTTTTTTTATTGTCCATTTATGTGGATATTGCTAAAGGCCGGATGTTTGGACGACTTGTGATTTATGACAACTTAGCCGCGTAGATCGAAGTTCGAAAAGTTTTTATTGCTCTATTCATCTAAATGGATCCCTATTGATATAATTAATTGCTTTAATTATATTATTTTGTTGCTTGTATTTGATATTGAAACTCAATAATTAGATGGTAAAAAAATCATTGGCAGCAGCTTAGATTTTCATAAAGCCCAATGGCAACTCCATGGCTCGGATTCTTTAATTCTCCATGTAATTTTTTTTATTCTTTTTTTCTTTTTGAGTTACAAAATAATATCCTATTTACATGTTTTAATGATCTAACTATTATATAATTAAATAAAATAAATAAGTAATTTTTTAATCCAAAATAAAAGAGAATCAGCGTATACAAACTCTATTTAAAAATTACATAAATCATTCAACCAAACATAAAAAACCAACCACATAAGTCTTTTCTAATGTCCATAATCACCTGTCATGGATAATAATTATGATAAATGCATTTAAATATTATCTAACATTAGTATATATTAATTATTGGTCTCATGTGCTGAAATAAAATTTTAACAATTAAAATTTCATATTTGATATTTTTCAAAATTAATTTATGAATAAAATAATTTTATTCATATATCAAATCTTATTAAACCAAATTTTGAAATAAAATTATTTTTATAAATCAATTTTACTAATTCTAATTATATTAAAATTAATAAATAATTTAATTTATGCCTTAATCCAATTAGAAATAAATTCACAAAATATTTCTATTACAAATTAAACTCTTTTTAATTTTCTTTCTAACAAAATTAGAAAAATTCTAAAATTAATTTTAATTACTAATTTTAATGACCCTTAAAATAAATTAATTCCTAAATAATTAAAATATCAAATCAAAATTAATTTTAGGACGTAATTGAAAACAAATTAAAACAGATTTGGATCCAATTGAATAACGGAAATCAGTCTAGGATCAAAAACAACTTTTGTCATCGTCTTCTTCATAGAACCAAAAATGTTCCCGATTGAAACCTAGCGCTATACCACCATACCCAGCCATCGACAGATCTTGCTGAGTCAACAGATGCTCCAGCGGTGGTAGCACCACCATGGACCGTCCATCTCCGGCCTTGAGCAGTACTGTCATCGCCAAAAACTTTTCTTTTTTTTTAATTTCTTTAAAATAAAAAATGAAGAATCCATTCCAGCTTCAGTGGGCCATTGCTGCAGCACTCGCAAGGTGGTGGTGCATATCTAGACGAGCCGGATGCAATGCTATCGCCTGCGGCTCACGGCGGTTGGCAATCGGTGAAGTGCAACCTATGTGTTCTTCGTCAAAAATTTCCAAATCCATTTTTTAATTGAATTAAATCAAATTTAATTTGAAATAGTACTGAAAAAATTAACACAGATTTGATTTTGTCAAAATACCAATTTCAGCATATGAATTAATTCAAAATGATCCCAATAATTAACATATGATTTTATACCTTTAACATTTAAACAATGGCTCTGACGGTTGGATTTCAATATCAAATATACCTATACCTAGTGGAATAGTATAATTATAATAAATAATTATACTAATGGGACCTGTTTAAACGATTAAAGTAATAAAATTTTTTTAAAAGAATACATCTTTTGCAGATTCTTTGAATGTTTGATCTATGTAGTTAGGTTGTTGCAAACCACAAGCCGTCCAAGTGTTCGACTTCTAGGAGTACCCATACGAATGGACAATCGAAAAAAATTTAAAACTATTTTAGAAGGTTGAGAGGTTAGAGAGTATGATAATATTAGCTATCATGGGCTCACTGTTTAGTTTTATGGCTATATCAACAACTATAGTCTAGAGTGTATCTTAAACCTTAATTATACGAAAATCTTAGGTCATAAATAAATAAATTATAATTATTTATTTGAACCTTTTAAATAAATAAATTATAATATATATATTAATAAGATTTTCAATTTCTCAATTATATTTATTTATTTAACTATTTAAATAAATAAATTATAATTTAAATATTAGATTTATTTATTCTAAAATATATTTTAATAAATTTTAGACATAGATCAATTAAATCAATACTTAATAATATAGGTAAAATTATAATTAAATATAAATTATAATTTTATTTTTAACTTTACAAAATTTATTTGTAATCAAGTCATACTTGATTTTATTTTTTATTTTCACTTTTTTATATCCATTTTTATGTGTGTGACCTTCTAGACTCTAAATATATTAGTAACAAATATAAATTTAATTAATTAATATTTGGAGTTCCAATATATTATTTAACAAAATGTCAAGACTACTCAAATATTTAAAAAGTCAAAGTGATTTGACTTAACCTTTCAATGCATGATTTATAAGTGTAATTAATATCCCTTCATAATTAATGTTCTAATTTAGTAATTAGACATGGAGTGTGTGTGCTTTACCAAATCATGTTAGTACTCTTAGTCTTAGCCATTGATCAGTTGAATGAAATTCCAAATCTAATTTGCTAATTTTATTATATCTTGCGCAAGGATTTTTTAATCAATACTAGTAGAAAACAATTAGAACATTTTTTCTAATTTACCTAGGGTGATGAATCCTTCTTTAGTTACACAAGTATCTCCATACAATTACTACTATGTTCAATTAATCATTGATTATTATTCATGTAATGCATAATGTGCAGGAATGCTAAAAATATAATCATCCCCATATAAGATGGCTTAGTAATTTCAAGTTAAAGGATCTTATATACGGGTTGCTTTGCCTGGATTGAATTTCCTTGATCTAACAAGTCTTCAATAGTATCAGTTTTTGTAACTAGCAGCTGTTGTATTTGATCTTTGATAGAAGATGAAGCACCATCAAATCCATGAAATGGACACAATTTTGAAGTATTGAAGACAAGACTAATTTGCAACTTAGGTGGCAGCTATTAAGTAGGCATTTGAGCTGATTTTTCTTAAGACTTTACATGGTTCAAACTTCCTAGATTTCAACTTATGATAAGTACCTTTAGGAAATTGTTCTCATTGCAAATGCACAAGCACTAGATCACCTTCTTCAAATTCATGCTTACAACGATGTTGATTGGCTGCAAAGGAATATGCTGCATTATTATCTTTTAGGGCAACCTTTACCTCTTCATGAATCTTTCAAATGTGATCAACAAAAATTTCTCCATCTTCACTTATTCTAGCTTCTTGTGGCAAAGGAACCAAATCAAGCACATGTTGAGGTTTCAATGCATGAGCAGCCTCAAAAGGTGTTTTCTTTATGCTTCGATTGGTAGAATTATTGTAGGAAAATTCAGCTTAAGGTATGACTAGATCCCATGTCTTTGTGTTGTTCCCAATAAGACATCTTAAAAGATTTCCCATACTACGATTTATAGCTTTTGTTTAACCATCAATTTGGGGATGGCATGTACTTGAATACTTCAATTCTGTCCCAAATTTCCTTTATAAAGTCCGTCAAAAGTGCCCCATAAATTTTACATCTCTGTAAAAAATAATAGAAGTTGGAACACCATATAACCTCACAACCGCTCCAAAGGATAATTCAGTAATATGAGTGGCATAAGAGGTTTTAGAACATGGAATAAAGTGTGCCATTTTTGAGAAGCGATCTACCACAACAAAGATAGAATCAAGTCCTCTTGTTGTCTTTTGAAGTCCCAAAATAAAATCCATACTCAAAATGAATCCATGGTGCATCTAGTTTAGGTATAGGAGTATATAAACCTATGTTTTTAATACTTCTTTTGCCAAAAGAACAAGTTGGACATCTTTTCACCAATTTCTCCACATCACTTTGCATCTTTGGCCAATAGTAATGGTTAGCTACCATTGCAAAAGTTTTATCACAATCGAAATGTCCTCTCAAACATTTCCCATGAAGTTCTCTAATAATTTGCTCCCTTAAAGACCCTTCTGGAATGCATAACTAGTTACCTTTGAACAAGGATCAAGTCTGTACTGATCTTTTAATTCCTCAAACTTGAATACTCATAATTGTCAAAGTAAAGGTCGCTATCTTAAAGCATTAGCGACAATATGGAACTATTCAGACTCGTGTTTTAGTGAGAAATTAAATTCATCAAGGAAAGAACTCCACTTAGCATGACGATTGTTAAGCTTTTTCCATGATCGTAAATATCTCAAAGCTTAATTATTAGAAATACTATAAACTCATGATAAGCTAAGTAGTGCTGCCAATGATGAATAGCTCTTACGAATGCATAGAAATCCAGGTCATATGTTAAATAACATTTCTTAGAATCAATCAGCTTTCACTAAAAAATTCTAAATGCTTTCTATCTTAGCTAAAAACTACTCCAATTCCTACATTTGAAACATCACACTCAACAACAAATAACTTCTCTAAATTTGGTAGTGCAAGAATGTGACATCTCGACCTGGCAAAGTGATCTGAAGAGGGCAGGTAGAGCAGAGCTCTTAGTGTAGATGCTCAATTTTTATCCATAGCTGACTTGATGATGATCACCTCACTTGCTAAAGATTAGGTTGAAACATCTAATGAACCTGATCTCGGAACGATTATCTGAGTTTGGAAAATATCACCCAAAGTGCATTATTCACATTTTACAGCATAAGGGGCCAGGAAACGCATCCTGGATCCGTTCGAGGTGGGTCTCAATGCCCTACAATGCTCTGTCCATCACCCAGACCAATCAGATTGGTTTTCTAGTTGGACCCACAGTGGCCCTAGTGGGCCCACCAGTCACCCATTAGGGGACCAATTAGTGGTGATGACTTTTCTCATGGTAGAACAAGTTTGGAACATTCGATGGATCAATTCTTGAACTAACAATCCTAGTTTAAGAAACCAGACCTATCGGGTCATTTTCATGTTTTCGAGATTCATACCGATACAGGGCCTAAAAAAGCATTCTGGGTTTGCCTAGGATAAATTTTCATGCTCTACGTCACTGTATGCACCATTTGGAATGATTTTGTGAAAAAATCCAAACCTGGTTCATTTGTGGGGTCCATCTATAGAGCCTACTTGCCACGTCAACTAAATAGTGCCAACCCCCTCATTTGCTTATAAATACATCCTTAAGTTTAGGGTTGGAGGACTTTTTGCATTTTGATAGGAAGAAAACACTTAGTGATAAAAAAAAAGTACAAGATAAAAGTTTGAAAAATAAATAAAACAAAAAAATTAAAAGAAAAACCAAAATCAATTCTACTAAAAAATCTTAAAGAGATTTTAGGATTTTGATTATGTGAGAGTGTTCCCAGGATAGTCAGTGAATTCTAAGCTTATGAACGCTTTTGGAAACACCAAATCAATCATGCAAACCCGGATCATCTTCAAGGATCAAAGTTCAAAGCAGGTTTTCATCAACTTCAAGCGAACTAAAGATTTTTCTTCTAAACAAGGTAACTGAGAGTCTAAACTTTATCTAGTTATCATTTCTAGTTCATTTTCTTCATAATTTTTGCTTTAACTCATCAATTTTTGAGTTAATTGCGAGAGAAACCCGTGATCCACCCCTTCTATAGCTTTCTAGGCTATTGTAGCGCAACCACATAGTTATGGCGCACGCCATAGTAGTATGGTCACACCACAGTTACCCAAAAAACCTGTAGAATGTGTTCTTCGGGCCTTTTGATGTTTATGATATCCAATTACCTTAGAATAAGAAGTGAGCCACTTCCAATGGTGTGAAATCATAATCTCAGGGACTGATAAACACAGAAAACACAAATCATATCTAGATTCTGAGATCAAAGTGGGTCGAGCCATTTGGTTAAAAATCCATGTTGGCCCGGATGAGTAAGTTAACAATTTTAGTTTTATTTTCTACAATGATTTGTGAATTTTTTTTCATTTAACAAGATGAACATTGTGATTATGGGCTTGAAATATTATTAAAATTTTTATATTTATTATATCTTGTTTACACAAACATTTAATTTGTACAATATTGACTTTGTTCTATAATATAGCTATATATTTAAATTGATGCGACTTAATTTTCTGTCATTCTTATATTTCTATCCTTTATGATTTTTTTATATATAATTTTGATATTTATTTATGTATTTTATTATAATGTGTTATTTATTGTGAAACTAATGTTTTGCTCGATGATTATCATTTTTTTGTTTACATTCATCATTTCCATAATTTGTGTGAGTGTTTGTGTTGTGTATAATTTTTTTATTTTGTGTGATTAATATACTTTACTTATAAGATTCGTAATTTATTATTTAAATTTGAGGAATGTAATATTTGTGTAATTTATTAAGAATCCATATGGATTCTTGTTAGTTTGTAATAGATTAGATATAATGTTATTTGGTTTGTAATAATTTAGTTTCATTTTTGTTGGGTTGTAATAATTTTATTTTTATTAATTTATATTAATTAAGGAGAATGCGAGTATGTAAGGGATAAAATGGTAGAATGTATTATTTATTATGGGTTGTAATTCTTTTCTCCCCCCTCTTTGTTTTGATTGTTTATTAGATGAATGTATCAAACAAATATTATTACGGTATTTCCTAAGAGGAATAAACTAAGGTTAACTATATGAGCATAGACCGACTCGACTGTTAGGAAATATTATTAAAATTTTTATATTTATTATATCCCAACAGTCGAGTCGGTCTATGCTCATGTAGTTAACCTTAGTTTATTCCTCTTAGAAAATACCGCAATAATATTTATTTGATACATTCATCCAAGAGATGCATCGGTTCGAAAACCCCATGTTGGTTTATGGGTCTAGCCGCTATGTCCTAGGAAAAGAAACTTTTGACTATAAATCGTGTGTGAGAGCTATAAGAGTAGAGGTCATGCTTCTCTTAACTCCCATCCCCTTTGTTTGTATATACTTGCTGTGTTTGTGTTATGTTGCACTCATGCATCACTTAACTTGTCTTATTGTAGTCATATAGGAGTATTCTAACATACTTCGGTCTCATTGCTCGAGATATTGGTTTGTAAAAAAAACGAGTATAAAAACCCCAGTAGCACCAAATTGAGGATATTGTAATAAATCATCATTTCAAACAATATATGAAATTTCCTGTTTTAGGTTAAAAATTTTTTTTCGAAAAATCCTAGGAAATATATGAAGATATTTGGAGTATTGTAAAAATTCAACATTTGGAGTAATATATGAAAACATCTATCTTCAGCCAAATTTTTATATATTTCAAAAAAAATAAAAAGAAAAAAAAAACTACGTTGTATATATAGAAAACATAGCTCAAATGATCTTTACCGAGTCGTTGTAAATGTTTGACTACAAAAGAAGGCACCTATTGATTCATGCCATTCTTGAAAAGGGCTTTCTTTCGTCCTTATTTTGAACAATCCTAATTGAATTATGGCAGAATATAGCATTACTTGCATTTTATGATGTTGTGTTGTGTGATCATATTTTCATGTGTTATTTCATAAACATGCATTCATTCATGCATACATGCATCACGTTATATGACTAAGTCCTATTTTGTGCAGTTAAGACAACACCTTGCGAAAGAAAGCACTAAAAATAGACAATTGGTTAAAATAAAAAAAATAATAATAAAAGAAGAAAACCGTCTGATCAGAGTTGAAATGCATCCATTACTTACTGTTCCATCTAGCCTTATTATTTCCAGTCCGACAGGCCCCTGCCTTATGATTGGATCTTCTTCAACCAAAACTGAACTATCAATTATTGCTTCTATGGATAAAATGGTAGAGACTTGTATTTCTGTGGCAGATATGAAAACAATGATCGAGAAAATGGTGGCATTTAGTTTCGAAAAATTTTTGAAAGTTGACAAAGGAAAGGAAAAAGTGGTAATCGAAGAAGGCTAAGAAGCTAATGATGAGTCCACAAAAAAAGAAGAACAAGTTGACAACCTTGGCAAGATAAAGATTTTTTCAAGAAGATATTTGCTAATAGGACTGAGCATGAGCTGGTTGTCTCCAAAAAATTTGAGAATCTTGATAAGAAGCTCGAGAAGCTACATTTTTTCATAAAATCCCAAGGGATGGACTAATACATGGGTATGGAAGAAGATGATGATGAAGAAGAGCTAGGACAATCTACCCTGGCGACCTATAAAATGCCAAAAAAGGCTAACTATGATGGAAATGGTGACCCAAAGGTGCACCTTCTGCAATACAACTTGGTCATAGAGTTTTCGAGATTGCCGGCATAGGAAATCCTAAAAATGTTCCTAATGTCCCTGATTAGGTTTGCTCAAACTTGGTACTACAATCTCGATAAAAAGATCAGATGAGATTGGAGTGAGCTAGCCACAATTTTCCTTAAGGAGTATGCTTACAATCTCCAAATGAGTGTTAATTTGATAAATTTAGAAGCAATTGTGCTGAAGCATGATGAGTCCTTCATAAACTACATGGCTAGATGGAGAGTTAAAATCACATGAATGAGGAACCGTCGGACACTAAAGAGCAAATCGAGAAGTTCATCAAGGGAACTTTGCCAACTTTCCGTGAAAAGTTGTATTATATATCATTGACTGAATTCTCTCAAGTTTATAAGTTGGGGACCGCCATTGAAGATAAGATCAAGGAGGATGAGAAATATGGGATTCACGCCGAAAGCTCCAGTAGGTCTAGGTTCCAAAGGTTTGGTCAGTCAACTAAGCTCCGATTGCTAAGAAGAACACTACAACCACCGCTCTAGATCTGAGAGCTAATAATGTGTACCCAAGGAGATTTTCTAACTTTCGCACTCCTCGCTCTAAAGTCTTTCAGAAATTCAAATCATTAGGTCTGTTATGACCGCTTGAACCAAGACATCCCCTAGAAATTCTATCGAAGAATTTTGACCAAGATGCTTATTGTCATTTCCATTAGAGCAAAAGCCACACCACTGATAAGTTCTTGCACTTAAGGCACAAATCCAAAATCTAATAGATGATGGTAAAGTGACCGATCTCAAAGAGTCAAGGCCCAGCACTAGCGATAATTCACTTACTAATTTCCAAAACATGCCGCTTCCTAAAAACTCATATATGGTTGGCTTGGGAAAGACTCCTGAGGAGGTGCTAGCTAGCTTTGGGGAGGAAGAAGAAGGAAGAGTGAGAAACAAAAAGAGAGATAATCTACTCTGGTGTAGGAGGAGGAGGACACTGAGGAGGAGAACAAGGAGGAACCAAATATCAGCAAAGAAGAAGATGACCTTGTTGAGCCAGTAAGGACCTATATCGAGGATAACGTTGAATAGGCTGAAGCTTTTGCCGATTGTGATGAATTATCTATACCATTTAATGAAATGCATTTCAATTTTGCTTATCATGTTTGATTTCTTTCTTAATGATTCCATTCATCAAAGTACATAAGCTCATATGCATTCTTGATACAGACTCATCGCACATGTGACATCCCAACCTGGCAAAGCGATCCTAAGAGGGCGGGTAGAGCAGGGCTCCTGGTGGGCTTCTAGGATGGCAGGCTAGCTAGGGTAGTGGAATGCAAGACACAGGAATGAATCATATCATATATCAAAAAGGGGGTAACTAATCATCAGAGGTGCCTTTTGGTGGAATGGCTGGAGAGTTGGAAGAAATCCAAGGTTAAGCGTGCTCGCTTGACAGAAATCCTAGGATGGGTGACCTCCTAGGAAGTTTCCATTTCACCTGTGGGACAAAACCGTGTAGGTCTTGCCGATCTAGTATGAGATGGAACTGGCTTGATCCAAAGCAGACAATTCCTTTGGTGGTTGGAGTCAGGGCGTTACAATTTGGTATCAGAGCCTGATCCCCTCCAGTAGATATATGGTTCGAGGACGAACCACGCAGAAGCTGGTGGGCCTGTGACATCCCAACCCGGCAAAGCGATCCTAAGAGGGCGAGTAGAGCAGGGCTCCTGGCGAGCTTCTAGGATGACAGGCTAGTTAGGGTAGTGGAATGCGGGACACAGGAATGAATCAGATCATACATCGAAAAGGGGGTAACTAATCATCAGAGGCGCCTTTTGGTGGAATGGTTGGAGAGTTGGAAGAACTCTAGGGTTAAGTGTGCTCGCTTTACAGAAATTCTAGGATGGGTGACCTCTTGGGAAGTTCCCATTTCACTTGTGGGATAAAACCATGCAGGTCTTGCCGATCTAGTATGGGATGAATCGGTTTGATCCAAAGTGGACAATTCCTCTAGTGGTTGGAGTTAGGGCGTTACAGCACATGCTTGAATTTGATATTAATACAAAATAGAGTTTGTTGATTCACTTGCTGGACAAAACCGTTCGGGTCTTGCCGATCTAGTATGGGTTGGAACCAGCTTGATCCAAAGCGGACAATTCCTCTGTTGGTTGGAATCAGGGCATTACAACACATGCTTGAATTTGATATTAATACAAAATAGAGTTTTTTGATTGGGCCAAAACCTAAATGTGAGACTTAAACATTAAATTTTGAAGACTTGCTCATGGATGAGAAAGAAGCCTTTGCATGGAGATAGGAAGACATGTCAGGTTTTGACAAAACTATAGCCAAGCACACCATTCAATTGTGTCACAAGGTCCAACCAACGAAATAAAAAGGAAAAGACTAAGACTGAAATGGGCCAAAGAAGATTAAATAGGACATGGCCAACCAAATTAATGTTGAATTTCAAGAAGTGGTTCACTATGTTGATCAGGCTAGCCAGCTTCATTTCAATTCCTAAGAAGAGTGGAGGGACCAAAATGTGTGCAAATTATAGAGCTCCGAACAAAGCATCCCCGAAAGATGATCAATCATGGCTTCTTGACATTCTATAATGGACGACCAAAAGACTCTATCCTAAATTAGCTTCTTGTGATGGCAAACGAGCTTTACAATGCTTAACATTACAGTTCGTAATCTTAGACAGTTAGTCATACAAGAGAGCAACAAACGACATATTGATGAGAGGTGTATCAATGAAAGAAGCTAAGAAAATAATGGAGCCAACCAGCATAGGAGTTTGTGGTTCCCACATGAGAGAAAAGCTTTAGCAAAGGAGATTCCTGGATAAGGTTTCATTCGGTTATCAATAGAGAGAGATTGTATTTCTTCTGCAAAAAGGTACTTTGGGCCACAAGTTTATGAAGACCTGAGTCACATTTTCATCATTGAAATTTCATCTTCCTATTTTACCACAACCCTTTGCGAAATGAAGAATAGACATTGCTGGCAAGATCTCACCTCTAGGTTCCAATGGACACAAATATAGAATGGTGACAATAGGTTATGTAACACCCACCACCCAATCCTAGAGGACTAGACGATGAATGCCACATTCGGCGCCAGAGCACCGTCTTATCTTACTTAATAATCCGAAATCATGTATTAGAAGTGGTTAAATTCTCATAAGGAGGCAAGTAGTATATTTTAAAATAAAGTTTAAGGAAATTCCTACGAAAAATTCACAAGAGTTTCCCCTAAAAATAAACTTGCCACACAAAGAAAATAGAAACACTTCCAATATTTATTCATCCAAACCCCAAAACTGCAAATCAACATAATAAGTCACACAACACTTCTAAATAATCACATCAATCAGCTTAGGTTCTATCATATTATATTACCATTCATACAAGGAATTAATTACTATTAACCATACACTTCAAATTCACATAAAGACATTACATCTTAATTAACCACAAATCTCATAAAATTACAAACATAATATATACAACCTCAATCTTTTACAACACTTTTATACATGCCATACTTACATCTCAAAACATATCCTACCCTAAAACATAGTTTCTTCTTTGATGTTACGCCTTTGGTCTTCAGGTAGCATTCACCGCTTATAACCTGCATGTGATGAAAATCAACGCGTTGAGTGGAAGACTCAATGGTGCTAAATAACTTAATAAATGAATAAAAGAGATTGCCTAAGGAACAAAATTAATAAATAACTTAAAAATACTTAAATAAAAAACAAATACCAAAAGCGTACAAATCAAGTAAACATATTCTGAAAATCATAAGTAAGTTCGTTCTTAAGTTTGACAAATATAAGGAAATTTCTATAAATACAAATATATTTCCATTTCTCTTGTAACAGAATGCAATTTATTCTTAGTTAAGGGCTCATACGTATACTGAGAAAAATTGTAACACCCGTCGCCCAATCCTGAAGAACCAGACGATGGATACCACATTCGGTGCCGGAGCACCAGCTTATTATACCTGATGAACCCGAAATATACATTAGAAGTGGCTTAGTTTCCATAAGAAGACAAGTAATATTTTGATAAAAATTGTTTTTTTGATAAATAAAAATATAGGGAAATTCCTACAAAAAAATTCGCAAGAGTTTCCCCTAAAAATTGACTTGCCACACAAAGAAAACAAAGCACTTTCAATGTTCAATCCTCCAAACCTCAACTCCAAATTATTATACCAAGTCGCACAGTACTTCAAAAAATATAATGTCAAGTCATCTTATTATATAATTAACCATTTAAGAAAATATATACCATCGTTCATACACCGTTCATGAAATCAAAAAATAATACTTAATCGACCACCGATTTCATTAGTTATAATTACAATGTTTACAACATCAAAATTTATTATAATAAATTCATACATGCCATTATTCACCTAATAAACATATCCCATCCAAAATTAATACTTTTACTCTTATGCTACCTCTCCTGTCTTCGCGTAGCACCCACAGCTCACAACTTACGCGTGATAAAAATCATCGCGCTGAGTGGAAGACTCAGTGGTGCTAAATAACCAATAATTTAAAATATCCAAGGAACACCAAATAAATAATTTCAAACAATACATTCTTTTTTAAACACCGAAATCGTTTTAATCAAATCCAAATATTTGAAAGATCATAAGAAATTCACATTAAAAAAATTTTTACCGACTCAAAATAAATAAGAAAATATCGTAAATGCCAATATGTTTTCCAGTTTTAATATAATAAATTAAAATTCCCATTTTCATTTTATCTAAAGCTCATACCGATACCGAAAAAATGTAAGTAGAATTGATCGTGGTCTGTGAAAGCGCCACCCACCAATCACATAATCGTGGCCTGTGAAAGCGCCACCCACCAATCATATAATCGTGGCCTGTGAAAGCGCCACCCACCAATTACACAATCGTGACCTGAGGCCACCGTGGTCTATGCAAGCACCACAATAATAAGTGCGTTTGCCTATTTATAAGGGCTGATAACCCTAGCATATGATCATAGCTCCACCAATAATACGGGTTGATAACCCGAGCATGCTCATATATCACAATAATCTCATCATACCACATGTCAATCACATATGGTAGAGCTTAGAATAATTAAATTCTTCCATAAATAGTTTCATTTCTCATTCACCATTTCTTATTCAAAAATGTTTTAAAATTAACACTTATTATTGCAAAATCATTTAACTTACAACTTGCAAAATCCAACAAAATCAATTCATGTTTCAAGCAAAAACTTTCTTTCATAATGCCTCCATTAAAAGTACTAATTAACAACTTAAAATCACTCTTTAAAATCATTAAATCCATTTCTCAAACAAGTAACCATAAAACTCTTTTAATACTTTAAAAACCTTCTTTAAGTCTTACTAAAATGTTTAAACACCAAATTTCAAAAGAGAAATCTTAACCACCAACAAATTACTTAATAAAAACCTTATTTAAGTTTAAATCAAGCATAGAAATCACAAAAAAAAAGGGTTCGGCCAACCATGGAGAATGAAGGGGAAATGGTTTCTTTCCAAATTAATTCTATAAACCTGAACTTTGCTGTGTTCTCAGGGTATAACTGAAGTTATAGGACTTCAAATTGAGTGAAACTTAATTTCTTAGAAAGATAAGATAAAATGCTACAAATATCATGAAGGGATCATAGCCCAGATCATTTTCTAAAAGGGTGAAAGAAACCTAAGAACACAGACCAATAATCCAACAAGATTCAGCACAACCAATTTTGGTATAAAAATCATAAGTTGAGCTATATGTATTCAAATTTGACACAAGAGGATGATTTAGAAAGGTAAGAAGTAGAACTACAACATTTATGAAGAACACAAGATATTATCTTGTCATTTTAGTGGCCAAAAGGGATAGTCAATTCGGATATACAAGTGAGACGCCATAATAGAACCAGTTTTGGTATTTAAATCATAAGTTGAGCTACAAGTATTGGAATTGAACATAAGAGGATGTTTGGAAATCTGAGGAACAGAGCTACGACTTTCATGAAGAAGTCAGAAGCAAATGAAAATTATAAGAGGGTCGGAAATGACTTCCAGTCAACCCTAAGTACACATCTAACATCAAAATTCATCAAAAACCTAAAATTTAAAACTTAAGAGAATGAAAGGGAAAAAAGAATATTATTGCACTAACCTCTTTTTCAAGCTTAAACAAGCTTAAAAACTCTGTCCTTGGGCTTTCTCCTTGCCTTTGGTGGAGGGTTCACCAATCTCTTCAAAGTAGGAAAAGAGCTCATTAAAATCAAAATTAACACTAGAAAAGAAAAGAGCATGGCTTAATGCATGAATTCCATGGCCAATCCTAGAATTAGACTTAATAAATCACAAAATCCAAAAGTTACAACTTACCTCCTTTAATGGCAACTCCAAAACCAAAGCCTAGAAACTCCAAATTCAAGCTTCTACTACTTAATTCTCAAGGTTTAATCAAAATCCTATGATTTAATTAGGTGGTTTAGTGGTATTTGGAGGTAGAAAAATGAAAGAAAAATGGAGGAAGAAGAAGGGATGAGAGAGAAAGTGTTGGTGATTTAAGTACAAAGTCAAACTTTGCTTCTCATTTTATGCTAAATCAATGGCAAGATCAAGTCTTAGGTAATCTCATCCAATGGCTCTAAATATTCCTCAAATAATTCTTTTCTAAATATTATTTAACTCCACAAATTAATTAAATTAACTTTCCAAAAATAATTCACCATTTATTCCTTAATATACCACAAGAAAAAATAATATTCACTAATTGCCGCAATTCTTCAAAAATATTCGTGAAATATTCTCCACCCATCTAAATCATGCAAACATGCTCCAAAAATATTAATTAACATCCTAGACACATGTAGTGATTTTTCCGGGCCGAAATAATACCATGTCCTGGACCGATGGTACTATTCATAGACCGGTAAATCACTATTGCCGACATTGAAAAAGACACTGGAAAATAGTCAGTTATAGAAACATAATCAGATTCAATTTCAGAGATACTAGAGACAGAGATGTGGCCTGTGAAAGCACCACTAGAGATAGAGATGTGGTCTGTGAAAGCGTCACCAGAGACAGAGATGTGACCTGTGAAAGCGCTACTAGAGTATAATAAGCGCGTCTGCTTATTTAAGAAAATTCCTACGAAAAATTCGCAAGAGTTTCCCCTAAAAATAAACTTGCCACAGAAAGAAAATAAAAACACTTCCAATATTTATTCCTCCAAACCCCAAATCTCCAAATCAACACAATAAGTCACACAGCACTTCTAAATACTTACATCAATCAACTTAGGTTCTATCATATTATATTACCATCATATTATATTACCATTCATACAAGGAATTAATTACTATTAACCATACACTTCAAATTCACATAAAAACTGTAACAGTCTATTTTTCAGTGTCATTTTCAGTGTCGGTAATAATGATTTATCGATCTATGAATAGTACCATCGGTCCGGGACTTGATATTATTTCGGTTCGAAAAAATTACTATACATGTGTAATATTTTATTTAATATTTTTGGATCATATTTGCATGATTTAGGTGGGTAAAAAGTACTTCATGAATATTTTTGGAGAATTAAGGTATTTAATGAATAATATTTTCTAGTGTAGTATGTTAAGGAATAATTGAGGAATTATTTTTATGGAGTTAATTTAATTAATTGGTGAAATTAAATAATATTTAGAAGAGAATTATTTGATGAATATTTAGAGCCATTGGATGAGAATACCTTGACTTGATCATAACCATTCATTTGGCATAAAATTAAGAAGCCAAATTTGACTTTTCTACTTAAAAGTTACCATTCATCAAGCAACACATTCTCTTCCTTCTTCTCCTTCTCCACGCCATTTTCCCTCTCTTCTTCCTCCATTTTATCTCATTTCTCTACTTCAAAAATTCACCAAATCACCTAGTTTAAGCTTTGGAATAGCAAGCAAACACTAAGACTCAAGCTTAGGGGTAAGAATTTGAAGTTTTAAGCTAAGGAATTTGAGTCTCCACCAAGAACAAGTAAGTTGTGAAATTGTGAAGTTGTGAATTAATAAGTAGAATTTAAGGTTTAGACTTGTGATTGATGCATTAAGTCATGCTCCATTCATTTCTTTTGTTAATTTTTTATTCTAATGTAAATTTTCCTACTTTGAAGAGGTTGGAGAACCCTCCATAAAAGGGAAGGAAAAAGCCAAAGATTAAGGCTTTTCAAGCTTCTTAAAGCTTGATTAAGAGGTTAGTGCACTAATACTTTCATTCCCC
>CANUEX010092186.1:0-13022 GCA_948099535.1 Jatropha multifida | reverse complement strand
ATAATATGGGATTACTATTCCGATAGTCAAATGATAATAGGGATGGATTTTGATAGTTTAGGCTTACTACGGGCCTCGGGTGCCTTAAGCTTACCTAGGTCCTAGTGCCAGTCCGGCCCACGGTTTTGGGTCGTGACATATACGGATTGAAAAAATCCAATATAACTCACTTAACCTATATATATAATCTATTTAACTCAAATCATGCTTAACGGTTCAATTAATGAAGAAAATATATATGTTGTTAAAGATTCAATACAATAATAAAGTTTAAAACTCTGTAAATAAATTTAAATAAATAAAAACTCTAAGTAAACATAAACAAGAATGTTAGGTGAGATTGAAATCAAATACAAAGTCTGGAGATTTCCTTTTTGGTATATATTTTAATAAAATTACTTTTTTATTTTCAATTAAACGAATTAGACAGATTTCATAAATTATCTCGTGGCACAGAATGACGGAGGGAGGGCTCGCGGTGGCCTCTGCCCTCTGAATAAGTTTTTTTTTTTAAAGAAAATACTCTGTAACAATAGTGAATTTTTTATTTTATCCTTTAAAATATTAATATTTTGTCAATTTTATATCTTCAATTCTTAAAATTATTTTTAGTACCCTTAACTTTAATTTCTGGCTCTGTTATTGGTTGCACAATTCATTAAAATTTATGTCGTAAATGTTATATTTAAGTTATATGTTTACCACATGAAATTATTTAAATTAAATTTAATGTACCTAATTTCCGTATTAGACGAATCATGTTTCTGCATTTATTCATTTCAACAACTATAGAAAAAAGGGTGAGAAATGCAGACTAAAATAGAAAAATTTACTTTGCATTACTGTGCATGATCACTGGCAACCCAAAAAGATATATAAAAAAAAAAACAAACTTTATGTCTATAATTACATATAATTCTGTTCTACAATCATACCGATAATTTGTCGGCTTCACCTTAAATTAGGAACAAACTTTATGTCTCATGTGAATAAAATGATTTAATCTTCTATGTATATAATAAATTTTATGCATCAAATCATCGACTGATATAAGATAAAAGACAATAATTATAAATATATTATAAATAATTTATTAAATGTAAATTTAAATTTCACCAATAAAAAATAATAATTATATTATTATAAAGGCATGATTAATAGTGTAAACTCTGTCAAAATCAACTCGATCAGAATATACTCATCAATCAATTTTAACATTCCCCTATAGCAACTTTAACAAAGGGCTGACCAGTAATTGATAAAACTGATCGAATCAATTGATGGGTTTAATTTTATTTCAATAAAATCTATTTTGATTTTGATTTTAAAAGGAAAATTTGGATTTTTTTTTATTCTTTAATTTTTGAAAATGCTAAATACAAAATTGATTTAATAAAAATTCAAATTAAAAAATTGAATCAAATAAACAACTCGATTCGATTAAATTTATTTTATATAAAAATTTAGTTTATTCAGCCTTATATGGATTTGGTTTGATTTAAACAAAATGAATGAAATGTTTAATCCTAACTCAAGCATTATTTTCTATTATTTGAACGTACGTTAGTTTTTGTTTTTTCAAATATGTGGATATTACTCAAATCTAAATTTATTATTCAATTGAAATTAGACTATGACCATACTAAACTTACAAATGCAATGACATTGCTTAAAAAAGATACTAGGTCATGAGCTACGACTTGTAGCTAGGAGGCTAAACGACATCTACGGGCGGGCTTTATCCATGAGTTGATGGGTTTCAACTTCTATATGAAATTGAGAGCTTTTTTTAGCCATTTAGCCTTCAAATAATATATATATACATATAAACACAAGGTTATGGGCAGTCTTTATTGATTTATATATATATATATATATATATATATATATATAAGTTGGTGAGGAATGCATTATTTGGTGGGCCATGTCCTTACTTTTATATATTAACAGTATGCATATTTGAAATTGGGAATAAAGGTCACAAAATCCCAAATCCAAAGATAATGTATCAGATCCATAGACATTGTCACGAGTTCATTTTACATTATTATCATATAGTAATCAATAATTGCATATCATTTTATTTTTAACGCTCCAAAAAATTGCTCTTCAAAATTTCAGTCAATTTGGTCAATTCCCAATAATTAGACTCATACTCATAATTTAACTGCAGCTAAAACTACAGTATAAATTTCAAATTTTCTGTATTGGTCTAAATTTTTTTTCTACCGTCGAATTTAAAATGAATAAATATATACCATTTGATCTAATACATATAAAATAGGTTATCAAAAATAGAAGTTTTTCTTTTCTCGATATATCAAAAGTAGCATATTTATTTTTTTGGTTAAGAGATATGAAAGCAATTATTTAATCGTGCAAATTTAAATATTATTTTTAGTACAACTATAATTTTTTCAAAATAAACAATTATCTAATGTAAATAATTCATTTATTCAAAATAGATTATTTAAAATTTTAATAAATAAATATGAATTTTTATTTATCTTATTATAAAAAGTTTTAGCATGTATTTATGCACTTAAAATTGTATTATATACACAATATCTCATTATCTTTTAATATAACATTTTTAATTAAAAAAAATTATACAACTCAAATATTTGACTCAAAATTTATTCCTTTTATAATATTTAATAAACGTATGCGTCCAAAATATTATATAAATGGAACAATATTAATTGTATTTTATTATATTATATTATTTGAGTCATATAATTACATTTTATTATGAAAAATATCTTTATATCAAAGTTAAAACAAAAAGTGAGATTTTAAATATCTTTATTATTTGGGTACTTCAGATCTAATTTTTATTTTAGTTTATTAAAATATAAATTTTGAAATTAGAAAAAATAAATATACATATATATATAGTATAAACTATTCTTTCTTATTATAAAAGGTGTGTATTATAAAACATATATTTATAATTTAATATGCTGATAGATTTTTATTATTATAGCTGTTCAGTTTAATTTTTAAATCTCTTTATTTTTTATATGCATATACTTAAAAGAGGAAAAAATTCTAAAAAAAAATTATTACACACTTCTGGTAAAATAAATAATTGAATATCTTAAATCTCAAAGGTCTAATTCTTATTATTTTATCTTATACAATTGCTTAGGGTTTAGTTTTTTTTTATTTTGATTTGCATATATGCTTTTCTTTCATTATACTTAAATTTGTATTTTTATAGTGTTATTTTATTAAATATATTTTTGTTCAAAATAAATTATATAAATCTCATCTTGAAAATATCAGAATGGGTATGGCATCAAGTTTGATTGGGCAGGCTCAAAAATCAGTACAACCGCAAAATTTTCGGGACCGCAATAAATGATCCAAAAAGCCCAACGCTCAATTTGCGTTTAAGGTTGGGTATAATATATAATTTATGCAAAAAAAATTAATTTTTCGTATAATTGTCATTCCGACTTCTAAAATTAATATAATAAATAGAAAAAAGTCCAACTTTTTTTAAAAAATTAAATAATAAATTTTAATACTTTTAACTAATAAAATTATTATTATTATTATTATTAAATATAAATTCAAAATCTCACTTATTAAAAGAGTTTTATATTAGTATCATTTTCGGTTAAAATAAAATATTATTAAAATAAATTTTAAAGTCAGAATCAAAGTCATTGTCTCAATCAAATCAATATTAGGAAAATCAAGCCCGATTTTAATATTTAATTTTTTAAAATTAAAATTATCGAATTTCACTGAATTAAAACTACCGATTAAATTATTCAACCGCGTCCAACCATAGTTAAGCATCAAGTTCAAAACCAGCTTGGCCACTCTTTCTTTATCCTCTTTGTCAAAAAGGATAGGAAATAATGTCAATCTATTCGCTATTTCTGTTTTGGCAGTTTCTTTTCACTTCACAAGCAACTAGTTTTTGCATTTCGGTGTGTTCTTTTGTGTGCAAGTCTTCAACCACTTTAGACTCCTCTCTCTTTACTTCGATTTCATCCGGTAAAGTCTCTAAATTTATTTTGAATTAATTTAGTTTTTAAATTTATATAAAATAATTAAAAAGATTTAATTACACTCTCTAGGTCAATTCAACTTTTGAATTTAATTATTTAAAATGATTAAAAAAATCATATTTGACATTTTTAATCAATTTAATTTTTAATTATTCATTATACTTATAATATAAAAATCATTATATAGACATTTATTAAAATCGTAATTAGGATCGAGCTAACTAATTTATTAAAAATTAATTAATTATAAAATGCAAAAAAATAATAAATGAAGTATATTGTATTTCTTTTTATCTTGATTAATGGTTTTGAATTTATAAATATATATTGATTTAAACATTTTAAAATTAACATCTACTATTGAGTTATTGCTTGTAAAATTATTTTTTTTGAATAAATTAAAGTTATAATTCATGTTTATCAATTTATTATATTATAAGAAATGATATTTTTGTAGATTTTAAATTTATATTTATAAGTGTTGAAAAAGTTTGATCTGAGTGTTCGTAGTGTATGTCAAAAAAAGATAAAAGGTCAATCATGTTAAATTTTAATTATTAATTTATAAAAATCAAAATAAGTTCAAGATTTAAATGGGTTTGAAAAGTGAAATCAGATTTTTTAATCATTTCATACAAATTTAAGAGCTATATGGATAAAAACACTAAATTCTAACCTTTTTGAAAATACTAAATAAATTCAGAGATTAAATTGAATTTTATTCCTTATATATAATCTTACACAACTTTTATTTGAGTGGTGCTGAGAATACTTTTGTGTTTCAAGTTACTTACTTGAAAATGCAATTTATTTTTTTCATGTGTATTGTTCAAAAAACAAATTGAAATTATTATCGAAATTATATTGAAATTTTTAAAAATAATCTTAAAATAAAATTTTTAATAATCCTGATTTTCTCAACAACATGAGACCGATGTAATTAATTACGGTTTTTTTTAAATTAATCTAATGAGAGAATTCATTAATTAGTGTGTTCTAGAAAATTTGTTACCCACCATTACCGATATTCATAAAGATTGCTGTTATTATTAACTTTATTCTCCTACATAGCACATACTTTGGGGCCTGGGGGCTCCGGCCCTCCAAGCCCAATAATTTTCTTTTAGAGAAAAAAAATTATATATTTTTATATTTTATAAAATATATAATAAAATTTAACACGTGCATTACACGTGACATAATTTGATTATATACCGAATGGTCCTGGCTCTATCAGCATCATTGGCAGGGGACTCAACAACATGGAAACCTCGATCAACCAACAGAGCATTATGCTAAATTAATTGGACAAATGAAAAATCGAATCAATTCGATTTGGTTCAAATCAGTTTTAACACATATATTTTGATTTTTGACTTTGATTCTCATAAAAAATTAAATATTTTTTATTCATTTGGACTTCTTGATTCGATTTTTATGAAGTCCAAAGCATTAAATTAAAATCTTTAAAAACTAAAAATGGACTGGATTATTGAACCAAACCACTTTAATTTGAGTTTTAAAACATTCTCTCTGTTTTTTTTTCAACTTTTTAGAACAGAAGTGATTTTTCATTTCAAATAAGAATTTTCTTTTATATAAATAAGCCTTTCAAATTGATTGTGGGACTTAAATATTTCAATCAGATCTCAATATGTATAAGCGTGACCACTAGTTTGGTTCAAACTTGATTTTTGATAAACAAAAATTGATTTCAAATTGTTAGTTTATAATTTTTGAATTGAAAATTAAGAGTTGATATTGCTGTAAAAAAATTTGAACTGATGGTTTCATTATATTTGAACTAATATTTTGAGAATCAGATCAGTCATTGAATCAGTAAGAATATGAATTTTCTGAATTAAAGGGTTCGACTGGATTCGATATGTTTCAATTGAATTTTTATGTATAATATTTTTAAAACAATTTTTTTAAATACAATTGAAAATAGAGGATTTATAAATATTAAATAATTTTTCCAAAAAATGATAAAAAATGCTCAATTTTAATAATAATATTATTTTTTCAAAAAGTAAAGCATTTATTATTTTAAATTAACACAAATGAAGTTCTAAAAAAATCAGACCATCCGATTTTTTATCTTGTTTTTTAACACTTTGTCTTAAGTATCTTCTGCAACGAATTATGGCCTGGTTTTTTATTAAATTGACGGACCAATTGATTCAACATGGTTCTCAAAACCATGGTTTGAACCTGAAGTTTTTTAAGTTTTACGGTCCAATTTCTTAGTTTAGATTGAGATTAAGCCAACCAAATGCTAACACAATTATTTTTGGTGTATTTAGTTTTCCAAAAAAAAAAAGAGACCGAAAATCAAAATTTATATAGATAAACACTCCTTCTGTCTCATATATACAGACGTAGTTTGACTTTCACATACATATAGAAAAACAATTGGTTCTGGCACAATAAGAATCAACAAGAAATTTGACTTGTATAATTACAACAATGCCCCTTTTTAAATTTGGACGGAAATGGAGCACTGTAGGAGGAAAAAAAAAACAATGATTTCTTGTGTTGGATAGCATGAATATAGATTTTTCACTTCAGTGTAACATGCATACTACACGCGTGGTATGAGCAGAAGGAAGTTAACAATAGGGATATTTTAGTAAATTGCAAATGTACTTCTCCTTCTTTGTGACCTTCTGAGAAAATCGCAACTGCACTTTTTGGTCTCGCTTCCACCATACCTCTTTTTTATTGCAGTGATTTCGTTGGCGTTGCTGTTAGATAACGTCATTTTATATGAGTTACATATTGCATGTCAGATCATCTTTGATTTCTAGTCCTGCTGAAGGTTGACGACGGTTTGTGGAAGGAGAAGAGGTAAGAGTTTATGAAATACAAACTTGAAATACTGCAGTTTGAGATTTTCTTAGATTGTCTCTTTTGAAACCTTAGATTAACAAATTTATAAGCTTTTTTCTATTTTATTATCTATTTCTGTATCATTCAATTCTCTTCAAATTACAGTTCTTAAATTACACCGTGTTTGCTTAAAATTATCATTTTTCATTTGCGTTCTTTTTTTTTAATTATAGAAGAGTTTGTTCCATAGTACTGTAGTTTCTCATCCATATTTTTCATGTTTTTTCTTTAATTTGCATAATTTGCAGAATCAACAATTAGGGATGAGCATTCGATTAATCTGAATCAATCCAAACCGAATAACTCAATCCGAATATCATCGAATTTCATAAATCCATACTCAATCAAAACCATATTAATATAAAACTCAAAATAACCGAATCAAATAATATGTGGTTTTATTGAAAAAATCACAACCGTCCAAATAACTGAATTAATATTTTCAGTTGATTAATTCAAACCGATTATAAGAAAATATTCAAATCTAAAACTTTTCAATATATGTTCATGTCGCTAAATTTGTAATTTGCACTCTTAAAACAATTATATATATATATATATATATATATATATATATATATATATATATATATGCTTATAAATTTATAAATAATTGTATACAATAAAAAAATAAATAAAAAAGTTAATTAATTAATCCAACGATTCACAAGTGTCAGTCATATCTAAATATAATTTTTCAAATAACAATTAATATAACGAACTTAAATAAAGAATTCATTAAATTTTCAGTTATAAAATTATAGTTAGTAACCAATTAAATATTATATTTTTTATTAATGATCTCAAAAGTTATACCATATTATTGTCATATGTCATAAAAACTATATAGATATAGTTTGCAATCTTGGTTTTATTTTAATATAGGATAAAAACGCAACATTTTGACAAAAAAAATTTGAGATAAAATAGATATATATATTTTGAGTATTAATTTAGTTAATTTGGATTAACCAAAATTTTTTCACACTAACCGTACCATAACCGAAAAATGAAATTAATATTTATAATTAACTGATCCAAAGCAAAATTAATTTATCAGCAATCTAACCAAATCAAATTATTCGATTCAATTTAAATTTTTAGTTAAATCCGTGAATTGCTCACCCTACCAATAATGATGAAGGGGAGTTGTTGATACATGGATTGAAGATAATAGGGATAGGGTATCCAAAGCTAAAAGGTCCCTTATTATTTTTCATTTAGATGTTTGTGCAATTAGTGGTCCCATAATAATTTTTTATTAATCCGATCTAGACACAAATCCTGTCGTGTATTAATTCCATATTAAAATAGGAGAAAGAGTAATAATTTTCAAATTTAAATTTTTAGTCACTCATAAAAGAAAAAAAAAATTGTTAAGGGCAATGTGAACATTCTATATATAAAGATTATTATTGATCCTTATTGTGTCAAACTCAATATGACCATTAATTTATATAATTGAATTATATTTTTTGTATATTTTGTTTTCAAAATGTCCTAGTAAAATAATAAATGATGGTTAGTTAATGCGATATGGATGTAGATAAAATATGGGTATATAAAAAATTAGATGATAAATGATGTTTAAAAAAGAAAATAAAATTATTTTTTAGGACATACGTAAAAAGGAAAGTGAATCTATATACGTTGTTGGAAATCTGAACTAAATCAAACTAAAATTTGCTTACCTCTAAATACGTGACTTATTATGGAGCAAAAATATTAACCCGCAAACCTCACGGTGTCAAAATACTAAAAATCAAGGAATATGTTTTATACTTTCCCGATATATTAAAGCAATTTAAGGGACTTTTTTGTAATTAAGCCAATTTCAATAAGCTTTTTATAATTGCGAAAGTATGATAACGTCAATAGGACTACGTCATAAAGACAGGTGTGAAGTTAATGTTCTTTCGCTTGCTTAACGACAAGGGACCACTGTCCTTCTTTACTTCTGTCTCCTGCAACCAATGACTCTTAATCATCTGCCTATGAACAATGATGTTGTTAACAAAGAGTTTCATTCAAAAAATTACACGTGTATTTAAGATGCATGTGGACATAAATTTGGCTCATTTCAACTCATTTATTCAAATTAATTTTTTGTGAATTTAAATTTTAAATCGTTCAATAATATATAAAAATTTACATTCAAATTTGTCAAAAAATTTTAGTCACATTAACGTTTATTATTCTTACTGAACACTTTAATGTTAGGGTTCAAATGTAAAATTTTAGTACATTGAAATTGAAATTTAGTGCCAATTACATTCAATTTTCAGAAAGTATAAGGATTCAAATGTAAATTTAGCCAAATATTAGGGTGCAGTTTCTTCTTTTATTATAATTAAAGGGTTGTTTCATTATTATTTTGCTAATAAATTTCCAAGAAAAGTGGCAAAACGCTGTGAAAGCTATTCTTTGTAGGTAGCTTTATCTTTTTCCAAAGACTAGTGTTAAAAGTTCTTCCTTTTCTCCATGAGTGAAGTTTCCCCACCTCCCACAGAACCCTCCATGTATGTTGTCTTCTACTCTTCTTTTTTCTATTTTCTCTCATGTTTTCTTCTCATAAATTTATATAATATATAACAGAAAATAGACTGCATTATTATTCTATAATATCAATATTCATATTCTGCAACTTTTCTGAACCCAAATGAAACTTTAGATCAATCCAACAGATGGGTTTGCTTTTGATCTTGAAACTTTCACTGCATCACTTTCTCTCTGTGTTAATTCTCTCTTTCTTTTCTTTTTTTTGCCCTTTTGGTCATTACCTTCTATATATATATATATATATATATATTATCTTACATGCATGTGCAGGCGTTAATCTATTTTTATAAATGAAGTGGGTAAGTTAAATTATTTTTGGTGCATCTATGCGTAGATCTCGCTAGATCTGTAGAGATCTAAAATCCACGTTTTTTTTTCCTTGTATGTTTATGTAATAGATCTAAGCCTTTTTAAGCCAAATTAATTAGGATTTAATTGTTTTCTTAATATCTTAATTATCAGTTCGTTCTGATCTATCTCCTTCTGGTCTTGATCATTGTAAACCCTACCATATTAGTTACTTAATTATTTTTATTTTCAGTGTAAATAATTCACTGATTTGGATTTATTTATTTTCATTTCTTGTTTATTTTATCATATCCACAAACTGTAGTACTCTATAAACATTACTTATTTTAATTAACTCGTCAAGAGAGTATTCCATAAATTATCTTCACGTTATTTCTTATAATTTAATGTAATAATGTAATTAAACGTATTTCTATTGTAATATTTACACCAAAAAATCATTTCATCATATCATATTAATTTCACTTCAGTACGACTCACCAAATATATTTTATAAATTTTTGCTAATATTGACTTTTATTTGGTTAGCTAGTTATAGTAATTGATGTGAAACAAACCAAAAAAGATTGTTTTGTTTGTCTTCTACTAACTCTATTATTTTCTATAAAAGGGTAGTTGAGGATCATCAGGAAAATAGAGAAGAACAAGATGTGAATAGTCAGGGAAGCCATAGATTAGTGTTTCCGGAAGATGGCTATGAATGGAAGAAATATGGCCAAAAATTCATTAAAAACATTCGAAAATTCAGGTAATATATTGATAAAAAAAAAATACTATTTGTCCATCATAGTTTAACATTGTAATTAGTAATAACAGATTTTAGAGCAGCGAATAATGAAGTTTCATCTTTCAGGAGCTATTTCAAGTGCCACAAGCGAAACTGCAATGCCAGGAAGAGAGTTGAATGGTCAAGATCAAATCCTGATCATCTTAGAGTAGTGTATAATGGGGTGCACACACATGCATCAGATCAGTCTAGTTCCTCCCAAAGCAGTTCAACTGCTAACCAGTACAACTTGTTGACCCAAGTTTTTGGAGATCAACCAACTTCACAATAGCATTACATTCATAGTGAGACACTTTCCTTATCAAAATTTAAGCCTGTATATAATGTCTTTTCATGTAATTTGATAGCTAAGCTCTTCCAAATCCTGGTCAAATGATGTGTGCCTGCAGAAAGGGATAAACATGTGTAGGAGTTCATTGGATGGATGGATGTATTTGGCAACGAGCAATTAGATACCCCAGTCCTTTAGATGTAATGAACAAATTTTATTTGGTTTAAATATAAATAATTGAACTTACGAAAAACATGAAAATGGATCTGTGGCTTAGGCTGTGTTCGGCAACAACTTTTTGAGTAGCTTTTAAAATTTTAACTAGTCAAAACGCTGAATGCTGCTTAAAAAGTTGTTGGATAACGTAACGTTTGAACTAGTTTTTAGAGGTTAGAGTAGCTTTTTATAAAAAGTTAATTCATATAACTTTTAAATTTTAGCGTTTCAGGAAAGCTACTCAAATAGCTAACAGTTAAATGTCACTAAAATAACTAACCGCTATTAAAACAATTAATTTTACCGAACAGACCCTTAAGATTGCCAATTGCCAGTAAATAAAGTGTGTTTCCTATCGGTTATAATGCTGTATGAATATAATTGAGGACTATTAAAAGAAATCCAACCTAATTTATTATTTTAATATATGCTTTAATTTAAATTGTATTTTGTGCAGTTTGAAAAAGGGAAATTACCAATCTTTAATATGAAGTAATTTATGGCACAAGTAAATTAGATATCAAAATTACATATAAAGTTGAAATTATAATGCATCTATTATTTAATCAACGGGAAATTCAATTGTTATTAGGACAAGTTTTCGAATGTAACTTCAAAATTCAATTGTTATTTATGAGTTACTTCTTGACACTTTGATGCTAAAGATCTTTCTGTTTGTTTTTTTTTTCTTTTTTTTTTTGGCTTCAAGCATGTTATGTAGCTTATAATTATTCTTTTTCCAGAATATATTCAATTTTTTATCTCTGTTTTGATTTCCTCGCGCTTTGATTTGATTTGAGGGGGAGATGTAAGTGAGGAGATGGTTCTTGTATATGGTTGAGTTATTGAAGCGATCGACAAATGTTGGCCTTAGGTTGATTTGCTCTGCCATTATAGCTTTAATGTTAGGGTATTTTCCTCTTTTTGCATAATTTTACTGGAAAATTTTGATAAAATAGACTGAAGGATTAAGTATCAAACGAAGGTAATTGTCACGACCCGGTAAAGCTGGCGCTAGGGCCTGGTAAAGTTTATGGCCGCTAAGGTCTGTAGTAAGCTTAATATCTAATTTTAACACCATAATTATGTGAAAATATTCTACAAGTTGACCCATTATATTTTTAATGATTCAAACTATTACAAGGCCTTATTTCATTCAATTCAACCATTCTCATAAAATTTTACATACACTTAACATTATTATTATAATCATAAAATCTTATCATAACTGCGGATTTTTTACTACTGTACAATTATAAAGAATCCTAAATGATTCTATCTTACACATTTAAACATTCTTTTAAATAACCTTAAAAGGAAAGAAAACTAAAGCTCTAAATTTTTACAAATGATTCACAATCTCCTGAAATAAAATAAAGGATAAAGGGGGAGAGGGGTGAGTATAAAACTCAGTGAATAATAACATATAATACCAAACTCACACATTCATACAAATGATACTTAAGACATTCTAAATGAACATTCTCCATTCACACAATGTCGATTACATCATCTACAAATAACTGCAACCATATGCACATCAAGTGGTTGTTAGTCAGTGAAATCACCTTAACAGGACCATGCTTTCCCCAAGCATGCTTTAATATCCATCATATCATATCATATAATCCCATGATCCTGTGACTTGTGCACCCAGGGAGCCCACCCCCATTCGGGCAAAATCATAATCAGATAAAAATATTTTTCGCAAAATAATTTTCTTTGTAAAAATATTTTTCCATGACACGTGTCATCATCCAGAGTGCACAATGGGGGGCGCCACTCCCACCGCTTACAGTCCACTGACAGCATTCTCACCATGCCCGTGCTCTCAACCCAGGTGATTCACATCATTCCAACTCCCACACAGCAATCACATATCATCATGTACAAACCAATTATTCACAGCATTTATCATTGCACAAACATTCATCCACATACTATGTATGCAAGAATTTAGAAA